>VXAZ01004434.1:80630-101341 GCA_013399875.1 Gymnorhina tibicen | reverse complement strand
TCACCTGGAAATTTCCCAGGCATAGATTATCCAGGACCTGTTTAAGCTTTGGGAATGCCCATTCCCAGCTTTCACCTGGATATTTCCCAGGACTGGATCATCCCCAAGAATTCTGGACCTGTTTAAGTTTTGGGAATGCCCATTTCTGTTCTCACCCGGATATTTACCAGGAATAGATTATCCAGGACCTGTTTAAATTTTGGGAATGCCCATTCCCAGCTCTCACCCGGACAATTCCCAGGACTGGATTATCCAGGACCTGTTTAAATTTTGGGAATGCCCATTTCTGCTCTCACCTGGGTATTTCCCAGGCATAGATTATCCAGGACCTGTTTAAGCTTTGGGAATGCCCAGTCCCGGCTCTCACCTGGATATTTCCCAGGACTAGATCATCCCCAAGAATTCTGGACCTGTTTAAATTTTGGGAATGCCCATTTCTGTTCTCACCCAGATATTTCCCAGGAATAGATTATCCAGGACCCGTTTAAGCTTCGGGAATGCCCATTCCCGGCTCTCACCCGGACATTTCCCAGGACCGGCTCACCCCCGAGAACCCCGGCCCCGTTCCAGCTCCGGGATCGTGCGTTCCCGCCCTCACCCGGGTACTTCCCGCCGCGGCTCCTCTTGATGAAGCAGACGATGAGCAGGATGAGCACGAGGAGCGCGATGGCGCACATGAGGCCGATGAACCAGCCCTGCGTGGCGATGTCCACCTGGTTCTTGGTGTAGGCTGCGGGGGAAAAAAGCGGGAAAAACATTCCTAAGGAACGGGGCGGGGCGGGCGGGGAGCGGCGGAAGAGGGGTTGGGGGCGCCGGTTCGGGAATTTCCTTTGGTTTGGGCTCGTCCGGGTGTGAGGTCGAAGTTGGAGTTCAGGGATTTGGTGTTTCCTTTGGTGGTTTTTGGTGATTTTTTTGGGGTTTTTTTGGTGGTTTTGGTGGATTTTTTGGGGGTTTTTGTGGATTTTTTGGGGGTTTTTGGTGGATTTTTTGGGGGACTTCTGGTCTATTTTTTTGAGGCTTTTGGTGGATTTTTTGGGGGTTTTTGGTGGATTTTTTGGGGGTTTTTGGTCTATTTTTTTGAGGCTTTTGGTGGATTTTTTGGGGGCTTTTGGTGGATTTTTTAGGTTTTTTTTCTGGTGTTTCTTTGGTGTGCGTTGATGGGGTTCTGGTGTTTCTTCAGGTTTTTTGTGGAGTTTTTTTTTTTTTTTTTTTTTGGTGGGTTTTGGGTGTTTTTTTTTGGTTTTGGTGTTTTGTTGGGTTTTTTTTCCTGTGTTTTTTGGCGGGTTTTTTCCTGTGGTGTTTTTTTTGGTGGTTTCGGCGGGGTTTTTTTGGGTGCTTTTTAGAGGTTTTTTGGTGTTTTTTTCACGTTTTTTTTTTCCTTTTGTGATGGAAAATAAAAACGGTTTTACCAGGAGCTTTGAAAAGGGAAGGAACCCGACAGAAAGGAAAATCCGGGAAAAGGGAATCGCAAACAAAGGCAGAAGAAGAAGCCAGGGAAGGAATTTGATGGAATTTGCCGCATCCGAAAACTGCCCTGGGCGTGGGAAGATCCAGGAAAAACATCCCCAATCCCGAGGGATTTTGGATCAGGGAATTGCTGAGCCCTGAGGGTCAACTGGCAGCCTTGAACCGGGATGAACCGGGATGAACCGGGATGAACCGGGATGGACCGGGATGAACCGGGATGAACCGGAGGGAAGAGGGGTCCGATAGCTCCACGTGTTTTCTCCTGGAGCAAATTCCCAAGGCTCCTGCCCGTTTACAGGATTAATTCCAAGCGTGGCGGTGTCCCCTTCCCATCCTCCAGCTCCCGTGTCCTCCCTGCCATTCCCGGCTCTCCCACGCGGTCAGACAGACAAATCCATGGCCTAAAAATAGCTCCGAGGCTGCCTTTTTCCAGCTTCTCCTTGGAATTCAGCGAGGCAGAGGAGAACACAACCTTCAGCGCAGCAGCGGGGGCTGGGTTTATCCTGGCTGGGGGAAAACTGAGACGTTCCCGGTGGGAATGTGGGAGAACCGGGGTGATTGGGATGGGACCGGGGATAGAGGCGGACAGGAGAGAGCCGGGAGCATCCTGAAAATCCGGCGAGAAAAAAAGATGGACAAAGAAAGCAGGGAAGAGCCCTCCCTCGATGTGTTCGGAGGGGGAAGGAGCTTGGAAGAGCGGCAGCAATTGGGAAAAACGGGGTTGGGTTGGCAAAAAATTCCCAACCCACAGAATCTCGGGGATCAAACTGCGCGTATTCCGTGGGAAGCGAGCCCGGGAGAAGAAGCGATCTCCTCGGGATGAAATCCAGGGGGATTGCACGCAAAACCACGGCAAGGAAATCCGGGTGAAGGGGGACAAGGACACGAAGGAGAACCTCCGGCCGAGAATCGATGCTGAACCCGGAATATTCTGTGGGTTTTGAGCAGCACCGAGGGCGGAAGGAAGCTCGAGGATGGAAAAAATTCCACGAGCAGCGACGGGATGGGGTTTTTCCAGGGAGAAGCAAAGCGGGGGGGTCTTCAGAATGTGAAATTCCAGAGAAGCCCAAGAGGTGGGATGAGAGTCGGAGCTGAGCTCGGAAAGGAGGGAGGGTTTTAAACCCCAAGCGCCCAGGAGATCTCACAGGAGGACGAGGGCACTGCCCGGGGGGAAGGTGACGATTTCCATCCTTCCCAAAAGAAGGGGGGGAAATTTCCGTCATTCCCAAAAGAAAGCAGCGCCCCAGGACCAAATCGAATCCCAGCAAAGGCGGATTTTGGAGCACGCGAGCGACTGCGACTGCGGCAGCGGGGGCGGGAAGGTTGGGAGCCTGCGGCTGTCCCAGGGGATTTTGGGATTTGAATTAAGGCGAGGCCGGCCTCAAGGGAAAACGGGAAAGCGGCTGCGGGATCCGACAGGTCCTGATTGGAACCCGCAGCTGCGGAGCCTTTTTTTAAAAATAATTAACGATAATTTCGTGGCAGAAAATTCGTCAGCTCGGAGTTGTCACGGACGTGCTGGGAGCAGAGCTCGGCTCCACCGAGTTTTTCGTCTTGGATTGCAAAGGAGATCTTTGGGAGCCAAAAGCCCCCTCTGGCTCCGGCCTTGCGCGATCCTGTTCCCAGGATCACTGAGGCTGGAAAATCCCTCCGGGATCATCGAGTCCGAGCTGTGCCCGATCCCCACCCTGAGCACTCAGTGCCACGCCCAGGGGACACCCCCAGGGATGGGCACTCCAAACCTCCCTGGGCAGCCCTTTCCAACCCTTTCCATGAGGAAATTCCTGCTCATGTCCAACCCGAGCCTCCCCAGCACAGCCTGAGGCCGTTCCCTCTCCTCCTGTCCCTGTTCCCTGGGATAAGATCCCAAATCCTCCCCGGCTGCCCCCTCCCGTCAGGGAATTGTGCAGAGCCAGAAATTCCCCCGGAATTCCCCCTTTCCTCCAGGCTGAGCCCCCTCAGGAAGTCTCCAGCCCCTTCCCCATCTCCATTCCCTTCCCTGGACGCTCTTCCCAGCGTTCGAACAAGCCGAGGAACTCATTCACTTATTTAAAATTTAGCAGACCTCCTCCTACTCCGCTATTTCTGTCGTTTCCAAGTGCCCTTTGCTCCCGGGAGGAATCCTGTCGGCTTAATGAGCTGCCAGTTAATCAGGAGCGAAATCAGAGCTCGGCCTCCTGCGGGGGAATATTTCTTATTTACCTGCCCCCAGCCTGAAGGAACCTTTAGAACAAGGTTCTAAAAGATATTCAAGATATAAAAAAAAAAAAAAAACCCAAAAACCTCCCAAACCCCCCTCCCCCCAAAACTGCACGGCTCCTTTTTTATCCGCAGCATTCCCGATGCCGTCGGATTGTCAGCGGGGGGCCCGGCGCTGGTGTCCAGCCGGGAGAGGAATGGATGTGGAGCGTTTATTCCTGCAGGGAAGGCGACAGCTCCGCGCGTCCCGCAGGGCTCGGGTCGGCACCAGCCCCAGTCCCGGGGATAAAGGTGGCCCCATCCCTGATTTTTCCGTGAAAATATCAGTAGGAACCTCTCAATTATGGAAAATATATGCAGAGTCTTCCCGGCAGGAATCAGCCAAGGATGCTGTGCTTTTTTTTCCCTGGTTTTTTTTGGTTTTTTTAATGATTCCCGGCCCCTTGCTGTCCCCTCGGTCCCCCCACGGATCACGAAGTGGGGGAAAAGCAGGGGAGGAAGGAAGAGGCGGGTCCGGGTTGGGAATGGTTATCCAGAGGGACAAAATGGTTATCCAGAGGGATAACTCCCGGGTAGGGTGGGAGCTGACGGAGATTTCGGACTCGGGGAAAGATCCGGAAGCAGAAACAAAACTGGGGATTTAACCCAAAACCGGAGCTGTGCTGGGAGGGGCCTGAGTCCAGAATCAGCTCTGACGTGTGGGATCAGAATATTCCAGGGGCTGCTGCGCCATGGATTCGCTCGGTCCCGGAGCAGTTTGGGGACGGAGGCGAGGGCAGCGCTCGCTGGGGGTTTGGATGCTCCCAAACCCCCTGGATGTGGCACCTGGGGACGTGGGGGCCTCGGCGGTGCCGGGGGAACGCTGGGACTCGATGATCGCAGAGGTTTTTCCAACCCTAATTCCATGGAGCGCCGGCGGCTGCCATCTGTCCCTGCCGGGGAATTGCCCAGCGGCATTCCGGATTGACTGACCATTTCGGATGCGCACGCACAGGGGGGGAGGGGGGTGTGGGGAGCGCCGCTCCCCAAATCCCGCAGCTCTCCCTCGCTGGGATTCCCATTTTCCTTTCACCCTTCCCGGCCGAGCCCGGAAATTGCCGGACCTTCCCATCCCGTGGCTGGAGCCGAGCAAAACCAATTTGATTCCTTGGAAATCCCCACCTCTACCCAGGGCGCTGTCAGGGAGGCCGCCCCGGCGCTTCCTGCTCCGCGGAATTCCAGCGGAGCGTCCGACAGGAGCTGAGCACAGATCCCTACGGAAAAGCCCCGGGTGGATACGAAGGGATTTCGGGCTGTTTGGATTTACTGGGAACCGTCGGGAGGGAACGGCCGAGTTTTCCAAACGGATAAAGCTCCTGCAGGACAAAGGAGGGAGCGTCTGGAGCCGGGTGGGAAACGGGGGAACCCATAACGAGGAAGACGTGGGAACCACGCGGATACAGAGCCCGGAAAACTCCACACCGAGTGCCAGAGGAAGCATCCCAGGAGGATGGAATTCCCTAAGGACACGCTCGTGCCAGCACCGCATTCCCGCTCCCAGTGCCGCGTCCCACCAGCGACATCGTCCCCAAGAGTCCCGGCGCGCACGGGGGGGCCGCAGGCAGAGGCTGTGACAACACGAACGCGCTCTCCTCCCTTTCCTCCATCCCGAGGGATCCCCATCCCGAGGGATCCCCATCCAGAGGGATCCCCATCCCTTCCTGGGATCCCCATCCCTTCCTGGGATCCTCCTCCGTGCAAGAAATGCCGCGAGTCGAGGGCGGTGGGATGAGGGATTTCCATGCAAACACGGCCGAAGCACCACGGGGGTGGCTGGGCCATGCCGGGGCCATGCCGGGGACACTCCGGGGCCACTCCGGGGACACTCCGGGGCCACTGCGGGAACACTCCGGGGACACTCCGGGGACACTGCGGGGACACTCTGGGGACACTGCGGGGACACTCCAGGGACACTCTGGGGACACTCCAGGGACACTGCGGGGACACTGCGGGGACACTCCGGGGACACTCCGGGGACACTCTGGGGACACTCTGGGGACACTCCGGGGACACTCTGGGGACACTCCGGGGACACTGCGGGGACACTCCGGGGACACTGCGGGGACACTCCGGGGACACTGCGGGGACACTGCGGGGACACTCCGGGGACACTCCGGGGACACTCTGGGGACACGCGGCCGGCGCCCGTCTCACCTGAGCTGGTGGTAAAGGTAATGTACGAGTGCTCGCTGGGGTGGGACCATATGGGGAACACCCACAGCTTGTACATCATCCCCGGCGTCAGATCCGCCAGCTGCACCGAGGACGGGCCCTGAGCCTTAACGGGGATTGATTTCTCTGTCTTGTTACCTGGGGAACAGAAACCGCACATCAAACCCCGCCCGGACACCCCGCGGGGACACCGGGAACGCCGCGGCTCCCGGGGCAGGGAGCTGCCGGTTTGGGGCCGGTACCAGAGCCTAAGAGTCGCTGGTTTGGGGTCGGTACTGGAGCCAAAGGGTTGCTGGTTTGGGATCGTTTCCCGAGCCAAGGAGCTCGGGAATTTGGGTTTGTGACACCCGAAGGCAAGGCAGTGTGGTATCCCCGGGGACTGAGTGGGAATTACACGGCTCCGGGGACAAGGAGCTGCTGGTTTGGGGTCATTTCCTGAGCCAAGGAGCTGCTGGTTTGGGGTCATTTCCTGAGCCAAGGAGCTGCTGGTTTGGGATCGTTTCCCGAGCCAAGGAGCTGCTGGTTTGGGGTCCCTGCTCTGGGGCCAAGGAGGTGCTGATTTGGGGTGATTTCCTGAGCCAAGGAGCTGCTGGTTTGGGATCGTTTCCCAAGCCAAGGAGCTGCTGGTTTGGGATCGTTTCCCAAGCCAAGGAGGTGCTGGTTTGGGATCATTTCCCGAGCCAAGGAGCTGCTGGTTTGGGGTCCCTGCTCTGGGACAAGGAGGTGCTGATTTGGGGTCGTTACCCACTGAGGATATTCCTGCCTCGGTGAGTTTGGCCCCGTGACTCCACCAGGGACGGTCACGGGCTGGTTCCTCCCCGGTCCTTTCCAAGGATGGATCTGTTTTGCTGGGTGTCATCGGCTTAATCCTGAGTATTATCTATGGAATTCCAAAGCCTGCGCTGGGGCCTGGATTTGTGGCTCAGCAGGGAAGGGGGAATGTGGCTTTGAGGGTTTTGTTCCTCCAGATGCCACCAAAAAGGGGTGGACGACCACAGCTGTCTGGGAAGGGCTGAAATCGCCAAGATTTCCTCCCTCAGCCAGATCCCGGAGAGGGAATCCCAAGGGATTGCTGCTGCTGCAGCACGGATTCAGCACCTGGACCCGATCCTTGTGCTTCCCAGGGACTGGGGAAAAACAGGGGTGGGCTGGGAGCTGGGATAGTCGGGATTTAGGGCCTGGCAGGCTCATGCGTACCCTGAAATACGGAAATTTCGGAGACCGGGCACCGGTTTTCCACAGGGAATCGTTTCAAGGACAATTCAAGCTCATCTCCCGAGGGAAGCTGGAACGGCCGGGAGGGATTTCCCGCCAGGAACTGCAGCCGGCTTGTCTGAGATGCCGCTCCCAGGGATCCCAGGCCGGCACGGCGGCGGGTGCGAGGGCCGGGAAGGGATTCGGGAATGAGCAGCGGCCGGCGCTGCCTCTCCAGAAACCCCAAACCAACCAACGGCACAGAAACCTCCCCCCAAACCGGCACCAAACCCGGAGATCCCGGCTCTGCTCCCGGCCCCGGGGCGGAGCCGCACAACGCTAAAGAGACACCGAGGAGGAGGTTCGGGATCTTAGAGGATTCTGCCAACTCCAGGTTCGGGAGCCCCGCCTTCCCGATTCCCGCAAATCGCGTTTTCCCTCAGTTTTCGCCCCTCTTCCCGCTGACCGCGCCCCAGCCTTCCCAAAAATGGTCGCACACGGAGAGGGAACGCGCCCCAGAGCCGCCTCCGCTCTGCCCCGACCGCCGCCACCGCGAGGTTTCTCTCCCCCGCCTCCCGGTTTTTTTCCCCCCCCGGCTTGGCCGCGGGAGCACGGAACTAAAATCCAGGGAGCGGGCGGGGAGCTGGCAGGATCTCTAAGGGCAGCGCCACCCCGGTAGAGTCCCCACGCGATCTGATGCTTACTGGTGATATACTTAACCACAAAGTCAGTTCCTGCCGAGAAATTGTGGCTCCAGGTGATGTTTGCCCAGTTACTGTTCACCATGGCCCTGATGTCCCATATGGACGATCCATTGGCGGCTGGGGGACAGGTTAGAACAGGAGTTAGTGATTTGTGGGGTCGGGGACGGGCTCGGAGCTCGGCTGGAGGCTGCTGGGGGTGGGGAAAGGCGCAAAAGCCTAAAAAAAACCTAAAAAAACCTCGCGGGAAAGCTCGCTAAATCCTCGCGAGAAAGCCTTGCAAAATCCTTACAAAAACCTTACAGAATCCTTGCAAAATCCTTACAAAAACCTTACAGAATCCTCGCAAAATCTTTACCAAAATCCTTACAGAATCCTTGCAAAATCCTTACCAAAAACCTTACTAAATCCTCACAAAAAACCTTACAAAATCCTTACCAAAATCCTCACAAAATCCTTACAAAAACCTTACGAAATCCTCACAAAATCTTTACCAAAATCCTTACAAAATCCTCACAAAAAACCTTACAAAATCCTTACAAAATCCTTACCAAAAACCTCACTAAATCCTCACAAAAACCTTACAAAATCCTTACAAAAACCTTACAGAATCCTCACAAAATCTTTACCAAAACCCTTACAAAATCCTTACAAAAGCCTTACAAAATCCTTACTAAATCCTCACAAAAACCCTTACAAAATCCTTACAAAATCTTTACCAAAAACCTTACAAAATCCTCACAAAATCCCTACAAAAACTCACAAAAACCTTAGAAAAACTGAAAGAACCTCACAAAACCCTTACAAAACCCTCAAAAAACCCTTACAAAAACCTCAAAAATCCCACAAAACCTCACAAAAACTTTGAATAAGCCTTAAAAAAAAACCTTTAAAAAAAATCTCGCAGAAACCTTAAAAAACTTTTGAAAAAAAACCCCTTAAAGATCTTTACAAAAACCTCAAAAAATCCTTCCGAAACCCCTACAAAAACCTCACAAAAACCTCACAAAAACCTCACAAAAACCTCACAAAAACCTCACAAAAACCTCACAAAATCCTCACAAAATCCCGGAGCGAACGCTTTGGTCTCAGCCTAAGGATGGGTCGGTCCTTCCCAAGATTCCCAACAATTTCTAGGGAATTTTTTTGGGGCCAGTGTTCAAATCCAGCTGCGCTCGGCTCATCCTGGAACTCTTCCGGGGCCGCATCCCCAAATTCCCGCCTGGATGAGCACGGATCCAGCGCCAGGAGCGGCCCCGGCGGGGCCCTGAGGTCCCCTCGCGTGCGGAGCCGAAATTCAGGGACCTCGGAGTCGCTTGGGATGTGTCCCGTTCCCACCGAGCCGGGAGCCGATCCCGCCCTTCCGTGGGATTTTAAGGGATTCGTTGCCGTTTCCCCCTCGTGGCGTTCCGACGTTTCGGCGTCACAAAACCCGGGATCGAGCGCCGCAGTCCCTCGGGAAAAGGCGGCTGCCGGGGTTTTTTAGGGACCTGGGATCCCTCAAATCCCAGTCCGGGCTGGGCGGGGACACCGGAGGCTCCTCTTTCCCTCCCGTCCCCTTCCCCTGCCCCGCGCCCCGCGCTCAATTCCCCGTTTCCCATCAGCAGCGTTTTCCCACGGATCGGTGACCGGCGTGGGGCTGACCTCCCTTTGTCCCCAAACCGGGGGTGTCCGGTGGGGGCAGATCCCCCCCCGCAGAAAGTTTTGGTGGCTTTTTAGCGTTTTAAGCTGATTTTACGCAAAAATACAAAGAAACGGCTTTGAACCGAGCCGCGGGTTCATCCCAGGGTGGTTTGAGCGGGAAAGGGACCTTAAAACCCATCTCATTCCCCGTTCCTCATTTTCCACGATCCCGGCTTGCTCCGAACCCCATCCAAGTCTGTAATCCTGATTTCATCCCCCTTTTTTTCTGCTGGATTCGTTTTCGAACAAACCTAATTCTTTATCAGCCGCGGATCCCATCGCCTCCGCTGCTTCCAACCCGGATAAATCCTCCCGGATTTATCCCCTAAACCACATCCAAGGCGGGGGGAAAGATTTCCCCACCGGAGCCGAGCCGGACCCTCCGGATGGCACCAGAAGTTCCTCCCGACCTGGGGAAACGCCCGGCGCTGGAACCCCCACCCTTCCCAACGCTCCCGGGGGCGCCGGCAGCGCGGGGGAGCAGCGGGATAAACCCGAGGGAGACTCGGATAAATCCTGACAGGTCTCCGCGCTGACGGCTGACGAGCTAAATCCGAGCCGACATCTCCTGCGGCGGCACCGGAACCCGCTCGGAGCGGCTCCGGGCACCGGGGTAACGCTCCCGGGGAACATCCGTAGGGTTCCCCACCTCTTCCCAAACCTCACCCGGCGTCGCCGCGCCCTCGGCAGGGCCCGGTTGTCCCCCCGCAGGTGGCGCAGAACCCTCCAAATTCCAGCTTGCACGCCCGAAATTCCCGTCCCGGAGCGCGGAACGGCTCCGGCTTTCCCGGCATCCCGAAGAAGCGAGGTGGGGAAGGGTCCCGGCAGGGTTAGAGAGGGGTTAGAGGAAAAGGAAAGCTCAGTACCCAACTCGTGCTTGGTGGTGGCTGCCGGAGCCCTCTCGGCAGCGGCGCTGGTGCTGGCGGCGGCGGCGGTGGTTGTGGTGGTGGTGGTGGTTGTGGTGGTGGTTGTGGTGTCGGTGGTGGTTGGGATGGTTGTAGGGCTGGTTGTAGGGCTGGTTGTAGGGCTGGTTGTAGGGCTGGTTTCAGGGCTGGTTTCAGGGCTGGTTTCAGGGCTGGTTTCAGGACTGGTTTCCTCCACTGCGGTTGGAGGCGGCCCAGTTGCCTCTGGGAGAGGGAAACACCGGCTTTGCACCCGAGGCGGCGTCCCCGGGGCATGGCACGGAGCAAATCCCGCTGGGAACGCACGGCTGGACCCCTTTTCCTGCCCCCGGCCCCCTGCAGGGATGGTCTGCACACATNAGGGAAACACCGGCTTTGCACCCGAGGCGGCGTCCCCGGGGCATGGCACGGAGCAAATCCCGCTGGGAACGCACGGCTGGACCCCTTTTCCTGCCCCCGGCCCCATGCAGGGATGGTCTGCACACATTCCAGGGGCTGGAGCAAATCCCAGTGGGAATACGAGGCTGAATCCCTTTCCCTACCCCTGTCCCCATGCAAGGGCGTCCTGAGCCCATCCTGGGGGCTGGGAAAGGTGCAGGAGCAAATCCCGCTGGGAACGCACGGCTGGACCCCTTTTCCTGCCCCCGGCCCCATGCAGGGATGGTCTGCACACATTCCAGGGGCTGGAGCAAATCCCAGTGGGAATACGAGGCTGAATCCCTTTCCCTACCCCTGTCCCCATGCAAGGGCGTCCTGAGCCCATCCTGGGGGCTGGGAAAGGTGCAGGAGCAAATCCCGCTGGAAACGCACAGCCTGGACCCCTTTTCCTACCCCTGTCCCCATGCAGGGGTGGCCTGAGCCTGTTCCAGGGGCTGGAGCAAATCCCACTGGGAATGCCAGGCTGATCCCTTTCCCTACCCCTGAGCCCATCCCAGGGGCTGGAGCAAATCCCACTGGGAATGCCAGGCTGACCCCTTTCCCTACCCCTGTCCCCCTGAGCCCGTCCCAGGGGCTGGGAGAGGTGCTGGGGCTGCTCCCGTCCCCCTGCTTTGATCCCAATCCCAATCCCGATCCCAGGGCTGAACGAGCTGCTTCTCCTCCGCCTTTTCCCTGCCCCTCCGGGATGAACCAGCACGGACAGCCCGGAGAAATGCAGCTGAGGGGAGGCACGGGTTTGTCCTCATCCCATTGTCCCGCCGCGTCCCAGGAAAAACCAAACGGGATTTAGCTCTGGAGGGCAACGCGCTAATCCCATTTCTCGGGCGAGCCGCAATCCCATTAATCCGGCTGCCCCCGGAATGCACCTCCAGCGTTTCTAGAGCTGCCAGCTCAGCCCGCAGCTTCCCAGCTTTTTTCCAGCCTGGAGAAGGAGCAGCTTGGGCGTCGAGGGGGATTTTAGCTCGCGGGAGAGGCAGGGATGGGGCTTTGCCCATCCCGGTTTCCAATTAAATGAGGGCTTGGAACACCTCGAGCTGTCCCGGGGGATAACTGGGAGCGATTTGTTTGCTGGACCGAGCTGTGATTCCAAGGAAAAGCGGGAATGTGCCCCAAGGAAAGGGGGAAATGTGTCCTCTCAGCCCTGAGCGGGGTGAGGGTCCCGCAGGGAGGGAGGGGGGCACTGGCTCGGGCTGGAATATTCCAGCGGAAAACACTGGAATTCCGCTCCAAATACCAAAGGCGGCTCCGAGGGGACTCGCCCCGGGACGCTCAGGTTAAATTACATTTATAATAAACATTCCTGCGGGTCCGGGGATTCCAAACCCCCCCGCTGGGCGAAGGAAAGCGGATTTTATAGATATCGCCCCCCAAAACCACAACGGCTCTAGGAGAGCACTTTAAAACCAGTCCCAGGAGCAAGCCGGGCTTTTCCTCCCCACTCCCAGCCCATTCCCGAGGAGAGCCGGGCCCCGAGAGCTCCGCACCCAAAGGCTGAGAGGGGCAGGAGCTCGCTCGGTCCGTCTGAGATGCGGTAAAAAATCCGGGTACAGCACGGCTGAAACACCAGCCCGGGTCAGGGGTGACCCCAGAGCACCCCCAGGTACTCAAAAACCCCAGCCCAGCCCCAGGGGTGGCCCAGAGCACCCCAAAGTACTAAAAAACTCCAGCTCAGCCTCAGGGGTACCCCCAGAGCAGCCACAGTCACCCCAAAACCGCACCCAGCCCCAGAAGTGCCCCAGGAGCAGCCACGGCCACCCCAAAAACCCTGCCCAGCTCCAGACGTGCCCCAGGAGCAGCCCCAGCTCCTCAAAGGACACGCAGAGCAGCCCCAGTCACCCCAAAAACCCTGCCCAGCTCCAGACGTGCCCCAGGAGCAGCCCCAGCTCCTCAAAGGACACGCAGAGCAGCCCCAGTCACCCCAAAAACCCTGCCCAGCTCCAGGGGTGCCCCCCGGAGCACCCCCAGGTACCCAAAAGTGCGCCAGGAGCAGCCACAGTTCCCCCAAAACCNCAAAACCCCTCCCAGCCCCGGATGTGCCCCAGGAGCAGCCGCGGTCACCCCAAAACCCCTCCCAGCCCCAGATGTGCCCCAGGAGCAGCCGCGGTCACCCCAAAACCCCTCCCAGCCCCGGATGTGCCCCAGGAGCAGCCGCGGTCACCCCAAAACCCCTCCCAGCCCCAGATGTGCCCCAGGAGCAGCCGCGGTCACCCCAAAACCCCTCCCAGCCCCGGATGTGCCCCAGGAGCAGCCGCGGTCACCCCAAAACCCCTCCCAGCCCCAGATGTGCCCCAGGAGCAGCCGCGGTCACCCCAAAACCCCTCCCAGCCCCGGATGTGCCCCAGGAGCAGCCGCGGTCACCCCAAAACCCCTCCCAGCCCCGGAGCGCGTCCCCTCCGCGCTGACCCCGCAGCGTCCCCATCTCATGCACCCCGAACCGAAGCCCCCCCCGTGCACGGCCCGTCCCTGCCCCAGCCCGGGGGGCCCAGCCCGGCCGGGGGGAGGCCACAGGGAGGGGGCACATCCAGAGGCTCGGCTTTGCCCTCGGTGTTGGTGGTGCGGCACAAAAAAATGGGATTTTTTTTTTTTTTTTTTTTTTTGCGTTTTGCCCTTCAGGGTTTGTCCTGAGGCCGCTAAAAGCTTTTCCTGCGCTGGGATTTTGTCCCCATCCATCTCCGCCGGTTCCTGGCGGGGTTTGGGGTTAAGAGATTGGTGTCGCCGGGTTAATGTCCCCATTAAGGGGATGGAGCCGCGCCAGAGGCTGGGAGCAATCCCGCAGCGCCGGGGCGATCAGCTAATGCAGGCTCGGCATTCCCGTGGGAATCCCGGCTCCCCGCGGAGGGAAAACGAGACCCCGAAAGGCACAAAGTGATTTCGGGAAAGGCGGGAGCCGGCGGAAAAGCTGGCACGGCTTTCCAGCTTCTCCCAGCGCCTCCCAGGATCGGGAGAAATTCAACTTTTAACGCTGCTCCAGACTTTAGATGGGAAGAGATTATCCGGGATAAATCCCAGCCTCGCCGTCCCCGCTGCGGGATCGCATCCCTGGGCCTCCCTCCCGCACGCGGGGGAAGCTGCAGCGCCCAAATCCTTCGGGATGCGGCCCCGCCTGGAGCACCGGGATGAGCGGACAGCGATTCCAGGCGGGATCCGCCCTCCCTGCCCCACTTCCCTGCTCTGGGGGGAGGCGATCCCCGGGAGCGGAGCCGTCGCTTCCCATCAGGATAACGCGGGCTGGCTCCCGAGGAGATCCGGGAGGGGATGGCGGGGATTAAAATCATCCTGGCAGGAGCAGGGACAGGGGAAGAGTGGGATGGGGTGAGCTGGAAAAACTCGGGGAGGGGAGGATGGGAATGCGGCTCCCGCGGAGAGGGAGGGGTGGGATTTAATCCCGAGGGATGAAAAGCTCCGGCCTCGCTGGGGTTTAAACACGGAACGGATGCGGGAGGAGAGCTGAGCCGGGAGATTTGGGGCGGGGGGGATCAGGGGAGTTCGCCGGGCTTTGAAATCCGTCCCCGAACGAGGGCTGGGGGGGATCCCAGGGATCTCAGGGATCCCATACCCCCTGAAAAATAAAGGGATCCGACCACTGGGAGCTCCCGGGGCCCCCTCTCGGTGCCACCAGCAGTGACAAAGATCCCAAAGGGAGATGGGAAAGCCAGGCTGGCGTTCCCAGAACTCTGGAAAGCGCAGAAATCCCGTCCATCCTCCCAAAAGCGGCCGCGATGCTCCGGCCACGGCATTCCCGAGCTTTGCCGGAGGTGTTTCCCTGCATTCCCAGCACGAGGCGCGCTCCAGGCCTCGAGCAGAAAGGTTGGGAACAGCGCGGAGCACCCGGAATTCGCGGGATGAGGCGAAAATCCCCCTTTTCCCAAAGACCCCTGCCACTTTCCCCATCCCGGGGCGGGGCAGCGCCTGGAAACTGCTCCAAGCAGGAAGCAACCACCCGGGAAATTCAGACTGAAAACCCCCCCAGCAGCAATTCCCAACCCCTTTATCCCATTTTAGCCGAGCCTTTCTTCCCGGAAAGAGCCGAACGAGCACTCAGCTCCTTAATTGCCTCCCTTTAAAGGCTTTTTTTCCGTCTGCGAGATCCATCATTCCCTCTCAGGGAAGGATGGGGCTCCGGTGATGGACTGGGGATGCAGCAATTAATAATTTCCCTGATGAGCAATGCTGAGCTCTTCACCAGGAGCGGAGCAGTAAAAAAAAAGACCCCAAACCTCTCACAAAAACCTGTTTGAAGCTCAGATCTGGAGGTGGGGGAAAAAACCCCCCAAAGAGGGAGAATCCTGGAAGAAAAACGGGATTTTTTTTAAAGGGAAGATCTAAAGAAAAGACACAAATCCTGCTCGGAGCGGGGATAATTCAGTGAAAAGTGGCTTTTTTTTGTTGTTTTTGGCAAAATCCAGGAAACAATCCCAATCTCTGCTGCTTTTGAATTATTTAGAGGTGCTTTTAATGTGTTGTTGGGCTGTGGCAGCAGCTGTCCCCGGGGTGTGCCTACGAAATAATGAGGCTTGGAGAAACCCGGGATGAATTTTCCACGGTTTCCGATGGTCGGGCCGAGGGCGTCTGCGGAGAATTGTTTTCTCGTTCTCCCGGTTTTTACCGGAACGAGGAGGTCTGGGCCATGAAATTCCCCGAATCCGACGTGGAAAGAGAAGAGGTCGGCGGAGAGAAGGGGGTGATGGAGCGGAAAGAGAGGGCTCGGAAATTCCCTCCGTTTCTGAAGTGAAAAACGGGATTTTTTTCTCCTCAAATTCCCGTTTATGGACAGGGAAAAGTCAGGTTTTTCTCCCCTCCGAGTCTAAACCCGATTTCTTTGTGGTCCCTGATGAAGTTTTTCCATACAGATGGAAAATCAAAAACCCAGTTTTGGGGTATTTTTCTTCCCTCGCTCAGGGCATAAACAAAAGCCCTTTTTAATCTCCTCCTCTCCCAAATCCCCCCCTCCCGCTGTCCAAAGCCCGGCTTGGGAAAGGTGAAGCCTTTCCTGAGGGAAAATCCCTGCACTTCACTTCGATTCCATCACCTGCTCCGCTTCCTCCCGGCCCTGACCCCGCCTGTGTCAGGTTATCCCTGGAAAAGGAACCTTTGCATTCCCTGTCAGCGCCAGCCACGGCAAGGAGAGTTTTCCTGCAGCTCAAGGAATTTACGGAATCGCTGCGATTCCGTAAGAATCCGCCCGGTCTGGGTCAGCCAGCGGAGATGGGAAAGGTCAGGGAGCATTTCCTGGGATTTGCCGGGAAGAGAAACACCCTCTGGAGCCAGAGGAGGCCCGAGGAGAAATGAGATCCAGCTCCGGAGCGGGCTGGGATGGGAGAGGGATTTTTCCATGCTGAGTCCTCTCCTGGAGCCTGGAATGGGGAGGAAGATGAGGCTCCGCTTCCCAACTCTCAGCCCTCTTCCAGCCCTTCCCAAAGTGTTTTTTCTCCTTTTGGAAAGGGGAAGACGCAGGGATGGGCTCCGGATAATTGGAGGATTATCCCTGAAATCCCAAATAATTCCAGTGGGGCAAGAAATGAAGCCGGGAATGATTCGGGGCTGGGAGGATGAAGAGATGGGGCCGTGATTCCAAAGTTCAGCGAGACCCTCTGGAAGCGGAAAAGGGCCTGAGGTGATCCTGATCCACAAAGAAAATCGGGATTCTGGTGGATGAGCCAAACCCCAGATGGAGAAGGAGCTGGAGGAGAGGGCTGTCCCAATCCCAAGGTTTTTTTTTAATGGGCATTTTCAGGGATTTATGTGTTCCTTTCCAGGATTTTTTAAGTGCATTTTCAGGTCCCCACCACCTAAACCTGCCCAATCCGTTATTCCTCTTTTTTTTGGGAGGGGGGAAGAAGGAGGAAGACAGGAAGGAGGAAGATCGGCATCTGCTCAGGGAAAAAAAAAAAAAGCAAAATAATACCGGGGAGAGACACGGCTGCAACAAAATCCAAGGAAAAGGAACATCCCCGGGGCAGGAAAGCGAACCCTACAGGCGCAGAGAGCGGATCCTGCGCTCGCATCCCTCGGGAAAAGCCTTCCCTGGGGAAGCAGTTCCTTCCTGGAATGCGCGGAGGCAAAGCAGGACCTGTCAAGAGCCCGCGGTGCGGGGAGTCGGGAGCTGCTGCTGCTCCCAAAAAAAGCTTTTTTTTGGGATGAGTTTGGGGCCGGCTGCAGCCCCTGGCTCGGCCGTCGCCGCATTCCCGAGCCGGGAAAAGGCTCTCCCGCTGCTTGGAATGTGGGAAGTGCGTGCTGGGTGCGGGAAAACCCGAATTTTCCGCGCCTGTGGGAGGTGGGAATCCTTCGCGCTGGAATTGTGCTGCGGGGCGGCGCTGGGATAACCGGGATCGGGATTTTCCCTGGAAGCGGCGGGAGGAGGAGCTGTCCCTGGTGCTGGAAAAGGTCGCTCCCTGCGCTCGCGGGTTTTTTTTGGGAATAGCGAGGAGGGCAAAGCCAGCAGAAGGCTCCATGCAGGACATGCACAGCCGCGGCCCCCAATTCCCGCTCAACCCTTCCAATGGACACCGGGAACGGGAGGAATCCGCGGGGTTCAAAGCCCCCCGGGAGAGCCACGGGGAATTCTGGGCGCATCCTAAAAATCTCCCGAAATCTCCGGCTGCGGTGCCACGGGCGCTGCACGGGCCCCACGGAGCCAAAAATGTTCTGTGCAGAGCTGGGGTTAAAATCCTCGGTGAGAGGGGGGGAAAAAGCTCCTTAAGAGGGGAAAAAATGCTTTAATAGGGAAAAAAACTCTCTTTAATAGGGGAAAATATCTCTTTAGTAGGGGAAAAAACCCTTGGAAAAAAACTCATGGATAGGGAAAAAAGCCCTTCTTTAATAGGGGAAAAACCGCTTTAAACAGGGGGAAAAAAACCCCTCTTTAATAGGGAAAAAACTGCTTTAAACAGGGGGAAAAAAAACCCTCTTTAAAAGGGAAAAAATCGCTTTAAACAGGGGGGGAAAAGCCCTCTTTATAGGGAAAAAAACCTCTTTAAATAGGGGGAAAAAAACCCCCTCTTTATAGGGAAAAAACTGATTTAAATAGGGGGGGGAAACCCCTCTTTAATAGGGAAAAAACTGCTTTAAATAGGGGGAAGAAAACCCCTCTTTAATAGGGGAAAAATCACTTTAAATAGGGGGGGAAAAAACCCTCTTTAATAGGGAAAAAATCACTTTAAATAGGGGGAATAAAACCCCCTCTTTAATAGGGAAAAAAACGCTTTAAAAAGGNCCCCTCTTTATAGGGAAAAAATCACTTTAAATAGGGGGGAAAAAAAACCCTCTTTATAGGGAAAAAACCGCTTTAAATAGGGGGGAAAAAAAACCCTCTTTAATGGGAAAAAACCACTTTAAATAGGGAAAAAAAAAAACCTCTTTATAGGGAAAAAATCACTTTAAATAGGGGGGAAAAAACCCCCTCTTTAATAGGGAAAAAAACGCTTTAAAAAGGGGNTAAATAGGGGGGGAAAAAACCCTCTTTAATAGGGAAAAAATCACTTTAAATAGGGGGAATAAACCCCCTCCTTAATAGGGAAAAAACTGCTTTAAATAGGGAAAAAAACCCCTCTTTAATGGGAAAAAACCACTTTAAATAGGGAAAAAAAAAAACCTCTTTATAGGGAAAAAATCGCTTTAAATAGGGGAAAAAAAACCCTCTTTATAGGGAAAAAAATGCTTTAAACAGGGAAAAAACCCCCTCTTTATAGGGAAAAAATCACTTTAAATGGGGAGGGGGGAAAACCCCTCTTTAATAGGGAAAAAATCACTTTAAATAGGGGAAAAAACCCCTCTTTATAGGGAAAAAACCACTTTAAATAGGGAAAAAAAACCCCTCTTTATAGGGAAAAAACCCGTTTTAATGGGAACTCGACTCTCCCTTGGGCTCGCCCGGCGCGCGGCCACCGCGGTTTGGTTTCCACCAGGTTTTGGCGCGGCTTTAGAGACCCTTTTTTAATCCTCCCTGCCCCGCTGGCCCCCTTGCGCCCGGGATGATTGAGGTGCCCGATCGGCGTGGCCATTGGAAGGGTTTTTTTAATGAACTTCTCCGCTTAATTGGCAGCTTAATTGGAAAGCTCCGTGGCCCCCATGCCGGTTACCTCCGGGTACGGTACCTGGGCTCGGCGTGGCTTCGGAGGCAGCGCCGGGGACAGAGAGAGCGAGCGGGGAGGGAAAAAAAAACGGGGAAGAGGGAAGAGAAAAACACAGGAATTTATCAAACCACCCCCAAACGCGCCGCTGGCGCCGTCGGAGTCACCGGAGAGCAGAGGTGGGGGGAAAACCGGGATTAAATCCAACCGGGAATCCGGGATAAAGCACGCCGGGATCCGGTGCGGGAGGTGGCACCGAGGTGGCGGCGGTGGCGTTGAGCCGGGGGCTTAAGCGGGCGTTTAGGTCCGATCCCAGCAAAAATTCTGAGCTCCGCCTCGAGTTTTTCCCTCTCTCCCGCTGGGATTTGATTTAAACTCCGCGTCTGAACCTTCTCGGAGCGCGTTAACGGGTTTAGTTTCCTCTGATCCGCTTATTTTCCCTGAATTCCGGCCTGGCCCATCCTTCCCGCGTCTTGGCAGGAGGCGCCGCCAAAGCGAGCGAACCTCACCCGTTCCGCGCCGCGCCTCGCGTGTGCGGGGCAGATTTCTGCGATTTAGCCGTGAATCACCTTAATTTTCCCTTTTTTTTTTTTTTTTTTAATTTTTTTGCTGTTTTCGGCGGCCGAACTTTGTCCTTTTTTTTTTTTTTTTTTTTTTTTTTTTTGCCCCGTCCCCGCCCCAAACCCCGCGGAGGGCGGTTCCTCGCCTTTTTCCCGACAGGTTCGGGCACGCCCTGCGGGTTCCTGACACAAATCAGTTTAAACTGGCAGCACCCCGAGGCGCTCCTGGCCGTTATCTCGCCCTTATCAGTGTCCGGAAACGGAGAAAATCGGGTGCGAATCAGCTAAAAAATATTCAGTTTTCGACTTCAATCCAACCCCTGAGCTCTCACGATCCCTTTGCAACTCCAGGCCCCTCTCATGTTTCCCTTGGCTGTTTTCTTCCTCCCCCCACCCCGCCATCCAATAAATTTTGCTGGATCCCACCCAAGGGGGCGTCGGGAATGGTTTTATTCCCGCCGGATCCGGGCAGGAATCGCTTTCGGCACTCAGAGCCATTAGCCGGGATGGGGGGATGGAGGGAAGGAGATGAAAACCCCATTAAAGTCCGGCTCTAACCCAATCCCAGCTCTGCCAGCCGAGCCTAAAGAGGGGAGAGAGCCCCCCTGGGTTCCCTCAGGGCTCCAGGGCTTCCACTTAAATTTGATGGATGTTCCGCGGCGGGAATTTTATCCGATTACGGGGCCGAGATCGGGGCTCTGGAGGTTTGCGGGGTCGGGTGACGCCTGCGGGGTGAGGGGGAGGTGGCACCGAGGTCCCGAAAAACCCCCCCGGATCTGCCCCACGCTGAGCTCGCACGGAGGAGCAAATCAGGGCTCCGCCCCCAGCACGAGGAGAGCGAGATCCCAAAATCATGGAATGGCTCGGGTGGGAAAGGACCTTAACCCTCATCCAGTCCCACCCAGGGACACTTTCACAATCCCAGGCGGCTCCTGGACGCTCCCAGGGGTGGAGGAGCATCCGCAGCCTCCCCGTGCCAGCGCTTCCGAACCCTCTGAGCGAAGAAATCCTTCCCGAATCCCACCTGATCCTGCCCTCTTCCGGTAAAAAAACACGGATTCAGTGAGTTTCCTGCCGCTCCAGGGCACACGGGGAGCGTGCCTCCCTTGGGGACAGCCGGGAGGTTCCCTGGAGCAGGGGGCGGTCCCCAGGTCACCTCGGCCGCCTCCGCCTCTGCCGGAAAATCCGCGCGGCCACCGCTGCCCTGCGCTCCCGGCTTTTGGGATTCCCTGGTGCCATTTTTGGGATGTTCCTCGGCCTGTCACGATGCCCTTTTTTGGGTTTCCA
>VXAZ01004434.1:61033-80146 GCA_013399875.1 Gymnorhina tibicen | reverse complement strand
CTTTTTGGGGTCTCCACATCTCGTCGTGATGCCATTTTTGGGGTCGCCACATCTCGTCGTGATGCCATTTTTGGGTTTGCCACATCCCGCCACCCCCGCCCCGTCCCCTCCCGGCAGAGCCGGGCGCTGCCCTTACCTTCGTCCAGCAGCGCCGGCGACTCCTCCACCCGGGGCTCTCCCTCTCCCACCTGGGTGCGGGCGCGGAGCACGAAGCGGTAGCGGGAGATGGGGTCTGACCTCTGCAGGGTGAACCTCGTCTGGTTGGGGGACAGGTTCTCCACCACCGTCCGGCCCGTCCGGGAGCCGTTAACTGCGGAGGGAAGGCAGGGCAGGCCGGGCTCAGCCTGGGCTCGGGAATTCCCGGGGTCTCCAGCTCGTCCCTCACCCCCTGGGGGATCTGTGGGGCCACCGTGGCTGTGGGGCTCGGAGCTGTTGCTGCTCTTGAACGCGCCCGTTTTGGGGCTGTCCCCTGGCTGGGGGGGTACATCCAGCTGGGCACGGAAGGCTCCGGAACATTCCGGGCATCCCCTCACCCAAACCGCGTTGGGGCGAGCACAAAAAACGCCTCAGGCTGCACCTAAAACCTTCCTGACTCCGAGATCCGACTGATTTCCTCAAAATTTGGTTCCGGGGAGCTGCTGAGCACCCCCCACCCCCCCCTGCTGCGGATGTCCAGGACCCCTCCCGACACCGGCTTTTCCCCGTTCCCGACGGATCTCCCTGCCCTGGGAAAAGGCAGGAGGGGATAGAAATCCCCGGTGCATCGCCGGGGGAGGAGAAGGCGGGGACGTACAGGGCTGGTACCGCAGGGTGTATCCCGTGATGACCCCGTTGGGATGCTCGGGGTGGTCCCACTCCAGGTTGATGATTTCCAGGTTGGGCTGCCGGATCCGCAGGTACCTGGGGGGGCTGGGCACTTGGAGGGGAGCGGGGAGGGGAGGGGAGGGAAGGGGAGAACACACAGGGAGTAACAAACCCCGCGCTGCCGCACCCGCCGCGGGCTGGGCCGCGCCCCGGGGGCTCCGAAATTCCGGCGCTGCCGGAATCGCGCAAGGATTCGTCCCAAAAACCGCGAGCCCGACGGGAATGCTCAGCGCTCTGGCGCGATCCCAATCCCGTGGGATCCTCCAGCGAGGCCACAGGAGCAGAGCTGGGACGCAGCTCCAGCCCCGCTTCTCCTGTCGGACCCAAATTTCCCGGCCTTCCTTACACCCCCCCGCCTCCCATCCCAAGGTTTTCATCCCAAAAATTTCTCTCTTAGAACTGCAAAAAGCATCCCGAAAACTTCTCTCAGCTCCAGCTCCATTTCTGTGTGTGGGACACAAATTCCATGGCTTTCCTTTCACCTCTCACCCATCCCAACGTTCTCATCCCGAAGGTTCCTCCCTTAGGACCACAAAATACCCCAAAAACTTCTCTTAACTCCAGCCCCGCTTCTCCTCTTGGACCCAAATTTCCCATCCTTCCTCACGCCCCCCTCCCCACCCATCCCAACGTTTTCATCCCGAAGATTCCTCCCTTAGAACCCCCAAAAGCGGCTTCTCTTATCCCAAAGAACCGCAGGAATTCCGGACATCTCCCACAGGAATGTTTGGGATGATCCCTGCTTTAGCTACTGAAGGAAGGAAGGAAGGAATTATCCGGCCTGGAGTTAAATTATTCTCCTGATTTCCTCCTAATTGCAGGTGTTTTAATTGGGGGAGGAGAGGCGGGGGGGAGCTCGGGGGTTTATTTTTGGTTGTTCGGAGTCTCCTTCAGCCTCCTCAAGGTCAGTTCGGGTCGATGAAAGGGCTTGGTGGCGTCGGAAAAACAAAAAAATCCACGTTTTCTGCGTGCTAAGAGTAAAACCCACCCTAATTACTAATTAACGCCACCCACGTGTCCTTATTGTCACCCCGAACATCCAAAGCCACCCCAAATCCCCCAGAACACGGGGTCACAATGCCCCTGCCTGCGAAACCTGCGGGAATTGAACCCTTTCTTCCGGAACAACCTCAATTATCCACAGAAAACCCTCGGAAAATGGGGACAACACCCCAGGAATTGTGACGGAAGAGGCGGCGCTGAGAGATGCCGGGGCGGGGTGGAGAGGAAGAAAAAAGGGGAGGACCCCGAAATATTTGGAGACAAGATCTGCAAATCTTTCCCTTGCGTTTTTGTGACCTTCCGTGCCCGAATTCCCTCCTGCGCTGTGGGAAAAGTCACTCCCAGCCGCTGGAATTGCAGCTCCAGCACGGAGTTATCGGCGTGTCTATAAATAGCTCCCGTGCCAGCGACAAAATTAAACCCTCGCGTTCATCCTTGACACAAGAACGAGGTGCTCGTGCCTCAGAGGCCCGGCAGAGGAACCAGCCGTGTCCTTCCTGAAGGTCCTGGGAAGGTTTTCCTGCCTTTTCCAGCACGGATCCGTGCACGTCCCCAAACCGCGGCTCCGGGACGTTTGCGGCTCGGGCAGCAAACCGAGGGCACGGAGCCGTGCCTAGGAAAGGGTTTTGCAAACGTTTCTCTTCTTCAGCCCCAAATCTTCTCGGCCGAGGTGTCCGGAGCGCCCGAATCCCGGGGATTTTGGGAACGCCGAACGGGGTCAGGAGCGGAGGCGACGCCCGGGCTAAAATCTCTCTCCCCATCCGTGGCTCAGCTCCGCGGAGCCGCTCCCGCCCGAACCTCTCCCGGCGATGGGGGGTGGGAAAAAAAAATTCCCTGCGGGAACGTACCTCCTTCGGGGGTGGGGAATTCCTTGGTCTCGCTGCGGGGCCCGTCCCCCCGGCCGTTGGTGACCACCATCTCCAGCTTGTAGTTGCTGTAAGGGAACAGCCGGGACACGGTGCCCCGGTTGCGGTCTCCGGGAAAACTCGCAAACTGCCGTTTTTTGGAGACCCACAGGTTCTTCAGCAAGCTGCTGTCTCTCCAGAAATACGCCTTCAAGAAACACGCGGGGGGGCCGGGTGAAGCTTTTTTTTTTTCCCCGATGGTTTTTGGGGATTTTTTTTTAGGCGTTAAAAAAAGCGGAGTTTCGCCCCTTAAGGGCGGCTCGAGGCCGCGGAAGCTTTTAGAGGAGTTAGTGAGGCTCCGCGAGGAAAATCGGGGGTGTTACCCGAGGAAGAGGCTGAGGAAGGGGGTTAGGAGCTTCCCAAAACCACTGAGCGAGGACCAAAGCTGCTCCTAAATTCCCAAGGATCAAAATCCGAGTGATTCTCCCTTTCCACGCGGAGCAGCGGTGGACAAAGAAAGGCGGGACACGCCCAGGCACGGAAAAAAAGCCTGAATTTGGGAAATCTCCCACTGAAACCCTCGAATGCAAATCCTCTTTCGTGCAGGGAATAAGAATCCATGTCAGAAAATCCCCCAGAACCGGGGGAAAAGCAGAGCCAGCGGATCCCTGGATTTGGAACGCTGGGATTCCTTGCCGGACACGAGGTTTTGGGAATGTTTTAGCGCCGAGGGAAGGGCCCTGCTCAGGGTTTGGCTTGGTTTGGACGGCTCCATCCTCTGTGCATCAGCAGCAAATATTAAATATTAACTGTAAACCCGGAAAGGTCTGGAAAACACCCGGATCCACGCTGGCTTTAGTGCCCGGTTAGTCCCGACCGCGGGTTTAGGCTTGGCGGGGGCTGCCGATGAGTGAAAAAACGCTGTCGGTGTTTTTGGGGATGACACAAAATCCGACCCGGCTGCGGTCATTCCCTCGGAGCCCCTTTGCTCCGCGGGCAGGGCCATCCCAACCCCTCCCCGTCTTCTTGGAGCATCCCGAAATCCCGCAGCCAAGCCCGGAGGAAGCGACGGGAGACGTCCCCGGCCCCATCCTGACACCCCAAGGAGCAAATCCTCGGTGCTGCCCCACGTCCCGGGGCTCCTGGCGACCGCAGGGAAGTTTTCTGTCATCCCCACATCCCCAGCAGCTCCATCCTTGGGAGCCAGCTGGGAATTTCAGGAGGTTTAGCCGGGTTAATGGTCAGTGCTGGGGCGGGGATTTGGGATTGGGGAGTTCGGGATCTGCTCACTCTGTACTCCTTGAGCTGTCCCTGGATGGTGTCCAGGTGCACCCGGGTCCAGGTCAGAGCTATGGCAGTGCTGTTTAAGATTCTGATCCTGACATCCGTGGGTGCAGCCTTGGGATCTGGGCGGGCAGGGATAAAGCAGAGCGGTCTTTAGGGAACCTGGAATTACCCTGGAGCTCGGGCGGGTGGGCAGACGGACGCACGGACACCCCCTGCCGTGCTTTTCCCGTCACAGATCCCGGGAGCAGCAGCCCCGCGATGGCTCCGCCCTCTTCCACGGCAAGAAAATAAATCCAGTTTCACCGCTCCAGCCATCAGGACAACATTCCTGATCCAGCTAAAACCAGGAATTCCTGAAACGGGGAAGGGCTCTGGCTCCCTTCCCTCTCCAGGTGGAGGATCCCAGCGCATCCAACCCTTTCCTGCCTCAAATCTGGACCCCAAAGTCCCAAAAAAAACCACCTAATTTCCTTGTTTTTAATCGGAACCATCCGTTATCCCAGCTGGCCACGGGCAGGGACACCTTCCACTGTTCCAGGTCCTCCAAGCCTCGTCCGACCTGAAACCGGGATCTTTTCGCCCCGAACCCCGCAGCGCCCCCCGCCCATATCCTGGACGCGGGAACCCCCTCGGGTCGCCCCGGCACCGGGATCGCCCCCCGAAAACCCCGCCCCACGGCCGAGGGAATACTCACAGTCCTCCCCGGAATACCCGATGTAGGTGTCGGGCTCCGGGGCCCTGCCGAAGTCGTTCTCGGCCTGCACCTTGATCTCGTAGGGGACGTAGATGGGGGTGTTCCACACCACGTGCCGGGCGCCGCGCACGGTCTCGTTGTGCCAGCTCCCGCGCGGCTCCCGCCGCCGCCACCGCACGATGTACCTCAGGTTGGGCCCGTACGCCTGGGTCGCGTTCAGAGGCTTCGGCACGGAAGGGGAGAGCGAGAAGGAGACAAAAAAAAAAAAAAAAGGGAAAAAAAAAAAAAACCCCCATTGGATTCCCCCCCCCCCAAAAAAAAGTCCCGCTCGGCAGTGGTGGGGGGGAGGGGTCTCGTTTCAGGCTCCATCAGCGAATCCCAAAGGAGGGCGAGGTTTTGTTCCCGAGGAGAGGCAGGAGGAGTCCCCGTCCTCCAGAGCCACAGCAGAAACAGGGAATTTTATTCACAGCACCCAGGATTTTATTCCCGGAAGGGCTTGGGTGGAAAGGGGTTTAAATTCCAAGCCCCTTCCGCGGGCAGGGACGCTTCCACCAGCCCCGATCCCTCGTTTATGTGTTGTATAAAATAAACCAAATACGTGCATAATGTGGAGTTTTACAACAAATATTCCCTCTCTGTTATCCCCATATCCCCGTCTCTGTTCCCGCCGCCGTTCCAACCCTCCTCTCATCCCTGGTTTGGGCTGACACCTGCTGGTGCGAGGAGCAAAGCAGGAGACGCTCCGTGGATCCTCCGAGCCGCTCGAGGAATCGGCTCTCGGAGCGCCCTCGGGAAGCTCGGTCTGGGATCCGGCGTCTTTGGGTGTCACGTCTTTTATCTTTGATTTTTTTTTTTTTTAATTATTCTTTTTATTCCCAGAGCTTTTTTTCCGGGCACCAAAACCGGCCCTTTTTTTTTTTTTTTTTTTTTTTGTGCCTTCTGCTTTTTATTTCATCGCGGGGTGGTTTGGGTTGGAAGGGACCCGAAATCCCATCCCATCCCATCCCACGCCCTGCCACGGGCAGGGGCACCTTCCACCATCCCAGGCTGCTCCAACCCGGCCTGGGACACTCCCAGGGATCCAGGGGCAGCCATGGATTCTCCGGGAATTCCATCCCAGCCGCTCCCCACCCTCCCAGGGAGGAATTCTTTCCCGACATCCTGCCCAACCCTACCCTCTCCCACTCCCCCCGCCATCCTGCGGCTCCATCCCAAAAGGCACCCAAGAAGAACTCACGGTCCACGTTATCTCCATGTTGTTCTTTTGGGTCCCCGCCCCCTGGACCCCCGTTGGATTTATTTCAGGACCTGAAATTCGCATTGAAAACCCAAAAAAAAAAAAGAAAAAAGAGATTTTTTTTCAGTGCCGAAAAACCAGCCGCCGAGCGGTTAAAACCCCGCGAGCCGAAAAGCCCTTCCGAGGCAGAAGTCAACGGCCTGGTTTTTTCCAGAAGTTCCCATTCAGGTTAATGGGACACGAGGCTCTCAGTCCTCTGGAAAACCAGGCCATTTATTTAGGAGGCTCTCTTTTTGTTCCCTGAATGCCCTAAATCCTTGAAAGGGAACCATTGTGGAGGCAGCGGGGTTTGTCGCTTCCAGCCCGAAACGCGGCGGGCGCCGTCGGGAGCCGACACTAGGTGCCAGCAGATCCTGCAAAAACCTCCCCGGAACGGCTCAAGGAGGAAACGCTCAGCAGAACGGCTGAGATTCCCGGGAATTTTCGTGCGGGATTTTCCCAGATATCCCCCGACGAAGCACCGGGCGGACAAACTCAAGACCCGAGCCTTGGCCGTGGATTGGAGCTCGTTTCGTTCTTTTGTCACGGAATTTGGGCGGGAAGGGATCTTGAAATCACCCAATTCCACGCCCTGCCGTGGGCAGGGACACCTTCCCCTATCCCAGGTTGCTCCGAGCCCCGTCCAGCCTGGCCTGGAACAATTCCAGGGATGGGGCAGACGCATTTCTTTTTTGGATAATCTGTGCCAGTGGCCAATAATTAACAATATTTCCACTTGAGTCTGATTCTCCTACGGATTTCCAAGCTTCCCGTAGTCCGAAAGGACTGAAAAAGAATCCCCTTAGGTATCTCCCCTTTAAGGAAAAGAAGGAAAACCGGGTTTTCCTGTAACAACCGGTGCCTTTCCGCACAAACCCCCGAGTTTCCGCCGCCCCGCGGGACGGGCGCGAGAATTCCGCGCGGAAAACCCCCACCGGCAGCCTCGCGCCAGCCCATTCCCGGGATCGAGGGGAAGAGCGTCCGCCTAGAGGGGCGCATCCCGAGGGACAAGAAGCCCGGGAAGGAAGGACTCACGTGCCCCGTTCGTCTGGTAGCGCTCGGAGGGCAGGCTGGGCACGCTGCTGCCCACGTCGTTGACGGCGATGACGCGGAACTGGTAATTCACGTACGGGGAGAGCCGCAGCACGGCCGAGTTGACGCTCCCGGGGTACCTGGAGTGGTTGTGCCACATTCCCGGCTGGAAGCGGTCCTCCTCGAACTGCACGATGTAGTCTGGGGGGAAGAGCGGGGAGAGGCCGGGGTGAAGGGTTCGGGTGGCGGGGAGGGATTTTCCGTTGCCGCGGAGGAGGAGGAGGAGGAGGAGGAGGAGGGACGGGGGTTTTGGGGACGAGGGGACAGACCTGTGATGGGGCTGTTGTTGTCGTCGCCGGGGATCCACGTCAGCCGCACGCTCCTCTCGGCCAGGTCCGTCAGCTCCAGGTCGCGGGGCCGGTCGGGTCGTTCTGTCGGAACGGGATAAGTGAGGCTGGAGTCGTCCCAGTTCCCATCGCCTCTCCCAGCCCCGTGGCAGGANCCGGTTCCCATCGCCTCTCCCTCTCCCTCCAGGGCACGGCCCACGTCCTGCAGCTCTTTGAGGTGGAGGGGGGATCACGGGGATTTTGAAATATAAATGTGGTCGTTTCTTTTGCCTGGAAATCCTGCCTTTCCGGGAAAAAATCCTGCCTTTCCCAGGAAAACTGGCGGGGGGAGCACCGGGTGCTGGTTTAGGGGGATTTGCGACCTTGCGCAGAGAAATGCAAACGAACAGCAGGGAAAGGACACAAAACCTCAGTGGGAACATGAATTTGTTAGGAATTCCCTGGGCACGATCCTGGTTTCTTCATCTGGTCACAAGAACCAGCCCGTGCAATAAAAAAGGAATAAATCCCAAGTAAAAAATTAAGGGATTCAACCCAATCCTGGGGTTTTTTTCCCTCCCGTGAGGAGCTCATCATTTTCAAGCACAGGTAAGGTGACTCCCGCACTCAGGAACTGCCACCATGGGACGCAGAATGTGGCGGCACGGGACCTTTCTGCCCATCTGGATGGGTTTTCCAGGACAGTTCGGACGGGACTTGGAAAAAACAGCTCCTTCAAGGACAGCCTGGGAGCACCAGCTCCTTCAAGGATGGCTTGGACACAGCTTGGAGCTTCACCTCCGTCAAGGACAATTTGGGCAGGAGTTGGAAAAATCAGGTCCTTCAAGGACAGCTTGGACACAGCTTGGAGCTGCACCTCCGTCAAGGACAATTTGGGCAGGAGTTGGAAAAATCAGGTCCTTCAAGGACAGCTTGGACACAGCTTGGAGCTGCACCTCCGTCAAGGACAATTTGGGCAGGAGTTGGAAAAATCAGGTCCTTCAAGGACAGCTTGGACACAGCTTGGAGCTGCACCTCCGTCAAGGACAATTTGGGCAGGAGTTGGAAAAATCAGGTCCTTCAAGGACAGCTTGGACACAGCTTGGAGCTGCACCTCCGTCAAGGACAATTTGGGCAGGAGTTGGAAAAATCAGGTCCTTCAAGGACAGCTTGGACACAGCTTGGAGCTGCACCTCCGTCAAGGACAATTTGGGCAGGAGTTGGAAAAATCAGGTCCTTCAAGGACAGCTTGGACACAGCTTGGAGCTGCACCTCCGTCAAGGACAATTTGGGCAGGAGTTGGAAAAATCAGGTCCTTCAAGGACAGCTTGGACACAGCTTGGAGCTGCACCTCCGTCAAGGACAATTTGGGCAGGAGTTGGAAAAATCAGGTCCTTCAAGGACAGCTTGGACACAGCTTGGAGCTGCACCTCCGTCAAGGACAATTTGGGCAGGAGTTGGAAAAATCAGGTCCTTCAAGGACAATTTGGACAGGACTTGGAGCTTCAGCTCCTTCAAGGACAACCTGGAAGCATCAGCTCCTTCAATGACAGCTTGGACACAGCTTAGAGCTTCACCTCCTTCAAGGACAACCTGGAATCACCAGCTCCTTCAAGGACAGCTTGGACAGGACTTGGAGCTTCAGCTCCTTCAAGGACAATTTGGACAGGACTTGGAGCGTCACCTCCTTCAAGGATAACCTGCAAGTATCATCCCCCCCGCCCCCGTTTTTCCAGCTGCCACCCTTTCCTCTTGGAAAAACCAAAGCCAAGGTGGGAAATGAAAGGAAGGCGAGGAATTAGTGACGATTACCTTTGGGTAAATCTCTCAACCGGTTAGCGGGGACGGCTGCAAGGTAAGACAGTGCTTGTTAACCGGGTTAGTTTAAGCTTGGGTGGCCAAAGGAGCACCTGGCAAACACAAAGTTCCGCATTTCAGCGGGAATCGGTCCCGTTTGGGAAGCAGAGCGGGAATTATCCTTCCCCCAGAGACCTCCACGCCCCATCGGCTCCTGCAGTCGCGGCGGAAGGGGAGCGTCAGCCTGGCGCGGGGTTAACGAGCCGTTAGGGGGAAGGAGGGGGAATGAATCAAGCCCCGGGGAATTATCTGGGATTTGGGGTTCCCGTTCCAGCTGCAGAGGGGCGCTGGCAGGCCGCGGCGTTCCCGGGAGGCGGAGGCGGCCAGAGGACGGCGAATCCCCGTTTGCCGAGCTGGGCTGGCGGCGGCGCAAACGGGGAACGGGGTGAGGTCTGTCCCTCCCCGCGCCGCACGGGGGGCACACGGAGGGGACACGCGGGGCCGGGCCGAGCCGGCTCCGCCCCGGTCCCGCTGCGCAGCGCCCCAAAACCCCGCCAAACTCAATCCCAGATTTAGGAGCGCTCTCGTGGAGCTCCGACGTGGTATTTCGGGCTGCGTGCAGTGATTGCTCTCTCGTTTTTCGCCCCCGAACACCGGGGTTTTTGCACCGTTTCTGCGCCGTGACCCGAGGTGAAGCGGCGAATCCCGCAACCGCGGAACCCCTGCTCTGCCAGCACCTCCCTGAGCATCCAGGGGACAGCCCTGGAGCCCAGACCCCCCTTCCAGCCTGACCTCGGGGTCGGGGCGTGCTGCTCAAGGCCAAGCACTGAGCTGCGGGGTCAGGAGGGCTTTACCCAGCACGGTGAGATAGGCCTTGGCCGAGTCCTTGTCCAGCTCCGTGCTGGCCACGCACGTGTAATCGCCCTGGTCCTTCTCAGCCACGCCGAAGATCGTCAGACCGTCCTCTTCCTTCTTCATCCTTCAAGGAAACAGCGTCCCAAAACTCTGCCCCAACACATTCGGGAAGCAGGCGTCGGGGGCCGGATGATCCCTGACAAAACCCAGCTGGAAACCCACCCAGGGCGGGAGAACATCTCCGGTCTGGAGGTTTTATCAGCCGAGGATGTGCTGGGTTATTCTGGGAAAGCTCATTTCCTAAGGAATCACGCGCCCCGGGGCGTATCTGGGGAATAATCACATTTTTAGGACAGCAGCCAGCCCCGGGCTCGTGCCCTGGGATCGGATCGTGCCTCGCGAGGAAGGGGAGTCAGGTGCGGAAAGGAAATTAAAGCCGCGCCAGCCGCGGCAGAGGAACAATTTAATTTTGGAGCGGCTCGTTACGGACTCCCGGGTTTCATCAAGGCGTCTTAAAATATCCGGGAATAAAACCTGCAGCGAGGTCGGGACGTACTGATAAATCAGCCGGAGCTGCGGGAGGGAGCCGGTGGGATTAAAAGTGTCAAAGCCACCAAACGTTGCTTGGGTGGGAGCTCGATATTTAATCCCCGGGGACTCCTGGAACGTTCTGCTAAAAACCCGACAATCCCGGGAGAGAAACCCGCGGAATTTTCGGGCACAGACCTGTTCCCCATGTACAGGGGGGCGTCGTCCTTGAGCCAGGTGACCGTGAGCCGGAGCGTGGGGTCGTGCTTGACGCGGCAGTGGAGCCGGGGCATGGTGCCCCTCTTGACCACCTGGTCCTCGGGGCCCCTCACGATCCTGGTGGGGTCTGTGCGGGGTCACAAACAAAAGGGTCACACCCCAAAANCTGTGCGGGGTCACAAACAAAAGGTCACACCCCAAAATCCTCGGGGCCCCTCACAATCCTGGTGGGGTCTGTGCGGGGTCACAAACAAAAGGTCACACCCCAAAATCCTCGGGGCCCCTCACAATCCTGGTGGGGTCTGTGCGGGGTCACAAACAAAAGGGTCACACCCCAAAATCCTCGGGTACCCCCATGATCCTGGTGGGGTCTGTACGGGGTCAAGGGGTATGTCCCAAACTCCTCGCGTCCCCCCACGATCCCGGTGGGGTCTGCACGAGGTCACAAAGGGTCACGTCCCGAAAGGCTGGGGCTTGGCTCAGGGACTGGGTGGAGAGCGGGGTTACTCGGGAAGGACAAGAACTCATTGATTTAACGAGTCGTTAATTCGCGCTGAGTCTTTAAAAAAAAAAACAAAAAAAACCCCATTTTTTTTGGAGTCAGCAGCCAGATTTGCTGAGCGGGGTGGAAACAATCCCAAAAACGTTTTATTGTCCTCGGCTCACCCCGAGGAACACTTGGGGCCGGTGCTTGCATCGCGGATGGCGTCTCCCGGCCCGACTCCCGCCCCGAGCCCTTCCACCATCCCCAGCCCTGGCTTTTCCCACCAGGAACCTCCACCGTTCCCAGGCTCCCGGCTCCGACCTCCTGGAAGATCGGATCAGCCGCAAACCAACCCCTCTTGGCCTCAAGGATTGCTCCCGCTGCACCTTCCAGAACATCCAAGATTCTGACCTCAACTATTCCCGCTGCAAACTCCAGAACATCCAGGATTTTGACCCCAACTATTCCCGCTGCAAACTCCACAAGGTCCAAGATTTTGACCTCAACTATTCCCGCTGCAAACTCCACAAGGTCCAAGATCTCGGCCCCTTCGCGCCCCTACCTTTGACCTCCAGGCGGACCTGGGCCTCAGCCTTCCCCAGGATGTTGGTGGCCACGCAGGTGTAGATCCCCTGGTCCTCCTTCCGAGCCATGAACATCTCCAGGCTCCCGTTCTCGTGGGCTTTGTAGTTGCCTCCGTCCAGCGTGTTCCCCTGGCCGTTCTTAAACCTCCCAACACCACAAAGTGCTGTTGGAAGGGAAGGAAGAGCAGGAAAACCCCCCCCTCCTCCCCCCCCACCTTTTTCCCACCCCTCGGGATGGAGCGGGATGGGCTGCGGCTCTTACCAGCGCAGGGTGGGGATGGGCGACCCGAAAAAGGGACAGTCCAGGCGGGTCCTGTTGTTCTGGATCACCTTGATCAGCTGGTTCCGGGGGCCCAGAATCCGGGGGGGAACGTCTGCCGACAGCCAAAATTCCAGCCATGGGGAAGGAGGGGAAAAAAATGGATTCCGCTCCTCCTTCCCAGCCTTTTCGGCCACTTTTCTGGGGGTTTTTTTTGGGTTCCTTTTTTTTCCTACTGGCACTTTCAAAACCCAGTAGGGCTTCCCCATTTCTGCTCACCTCCCCTTCCCTCTCCTCCCAGCCTCATATCCCCGGATTTGCTCAGCCTTTGCCTGGTTTGAATCCACGGCAATGGATTCCTGCTCCAAAGCCTGGGTGCCTTTGTGCATTCCCCTCAGAGCAGCAAAGAGGAAAAACCCCTGGAAAACTTCCGCAGGGAAAAGGGGGCTTGGAGAAAACGGGGAGAACGACTTTTACACGGGAGTATGGTAACAGGATAAAGGGGAACGACTTTAAACCAGAATAGGAGAGTCCCCCTCCGATATTGGGAAGGAATTCCCGGCCGTGAGGGTGGGAAGGGGGTGGGATGGAATTCCCAGAGAATCCCTGGCTGCCCCACCCCCTGGAAGTGTCCGAGACCAGCTTGGACAGGGCTTGGACCACCCTGGGAGAGTGGAAGGTTCTATCCCCCCACCCACGGCAAGAGGGCGGAGTTTTAGACGAATCCCAGAATCCAGCAGGTTTGGAAAAAGGCCGGAAAAGACCTCCGAGACCGCCGAGCCCGACCCGCGACCCAACCCCACCTCGCCAGCTACAACCACGGCACATCCAGCACTTTTCCAGCCGGGCCTCGAGCCGAGCTTTAAGGTCCTTCCCAACCCAACCCGTCCCCCGGATTCCGCGGAAACCCGGGGGCTTGGATGCTCCCGCTCCCGCCGGCTCACCCAGCACGCTGACGAAGGCGTTGGCCAGCAGGTAGCCGTGCTCGTTGGACGCGTTGCACTGGTACACGGCGCTGCTGCCGATCTGCGTGTCCCGGAACACGATGGTGTCCCCGGCCACCTCCCGGCTCGGGTTGGGCGGGGACGCTTCGGAACAGGGAGGGCTCCCTGAGTCCCGAATTTCCGGAGCGAAAATCCCCGCCCCGTAACGCCGTGGGAGCGCCTCTTTCCCGGCTCGGCCCGGTTCAAACCCGGCCGTGGCGCGTGAGCTCCGCGGGCACAACCGGGAGCCGCTTGGGTGAGCCGGGGTCACCCCAGACATGCTGGGGGTTCCTGAGGAGCCCGCGCGGGTGTTGGACCCCAGCAGCAGCTCCGGCTGGTGCTGAGCCAGGAGACCCTTGGCTGGGATTTTGGTGGGATTTTGGTGGGATTTTGGCCGGGACTTTGGAGAAGGAGGCAGCTCTGGCTGGTGCTCAGCCAGGAGACCCTTGGCTGGGATTTCGGTGGGATTTTGGTGGGATTTTGGAGAAGCAGGCCCAGTCTGTCCCTCACTCACCTTCGATGGGCTCTCCGTTCACCAGCCACTGGATGGACGGCTTGGGGTTCCCGTTGGCCCGGCACACGAGCCTGCCGTCCTCGCCGGGGGCCAGGATCAGGTTCTCCGGCTCATCCAGCCAGTAGGGAGCAGCTGGAAAACGGCCCCGCCCCGGTGACACGGGGACAGCGGCACCGCCCCCGAAATCCCCCCTCCGACGCTCCCCGGGGGGAGGGAGGCAGTGGAAACTCCGGGAGTTTCCCGGGACCGTTCCCTCTCCTCGGCCACACCAACCCCGCACCGTTTCCGTCAGCGGGATCCCATCTCCCGCCGCTTTTTGGGGAAGTCCGGACAAGATTTAAAGCGAGAAAGGGAGGATTTAGACGGGACGTTGGGAAGGAATCATTCCTTGGGAGGGCGCGGAGGGGCTGGGATGGAATTCCCGGAGAAGCCGTGGCTGCCCCATCCCTGGAAGTGCCCGAGGCCGGGGTTGGAGCACCCCGGAACGGGCGGAAGGCGTCCCCGCCCGTGGAACTGGATGAACTCCCACCTCCCTTCCGACCCAACCCATTCCGCGATTCCCTGGAGAACACGGACGCAGCATTCCATGACCGTCCCCTCCCGGCTCCGGGCGGGCCAAGAGGGCCCAAAGAGGGAAGGTAAAGGTGACGTACCCTTCACTCTCACCGAGATCGTGTGGCGGATGCTGCCCATCTTGTTGGAGGCCAGGCAGAAATATTCCCCGGAGTCCTCCTCGGACACGTTGGAGATGCGCAGGGCCTTGTTGAAGTTCTCCAGCTTGGTTTTTCCCACCGGGAGCTCCCCGCCTTTCTTGTACCACATGATGTCCGGTGCTGGTCTGAGGAGAGGGGAGCGGATCAGAGCTTTCCCAGAGACGAGGGGATGGTTCCCAAGAAAATTCCCGAGTAAAGGGATGTTATTCCTAAATAACGGTGCAGTTCCCGCCCCTGGGAACCCTCAAGCACAGGGAAAAGCTCTGATCCAACTGCTGGGCCACCTTCCTTCCCACCACCTCCCCTAAACCACGGCCTGGAGCATTCCCAGCTGGTCGGGAGCGGTGTTCTCCTCCTGATCCTCCCGGGAATGCAGGATCATGGAATTCTGGGGTGTTTTCGGGTGGAAGGGACCTCAGAGCCCGTCCCTGCCCGTGGTCCGATGGCGTGGGCAGGACCACGAGCCCAGGACACCTCTGGGGGGGCACAAACGTCCTCCCGCGCCGCGCGGCGAGGAGCTCCAGGGAAATTCCCAAACTTTGGGGCAGACCAGTGGGGAATTCTCCTCGGGCGAGGATCCGAAAACGCCCGGAAACCTCAGCTCTTCCGCTTGCTCATCGAGCGGGAAACGGGAGCATCGCTAACAGTTAAAAAGGAAGGGAACGTTTTTCCCGACCCGGGGGTGATCCCGCGCCCTGATCCCGCCGGGAATCGCCGGGGATCGCCCTCTCCGTGGTACATACACTCCGGAGGCGATGCATTCCAGCAGGAGATCCACCCCTCGGAGCACCATCTGGCTGCTGGAAGTTCCGTAGGGATACATGAAGCTGGGAGTGGTTTCCGTGATCCCTCGGGCTGGAATCAGCGGGAGAGAAGGAAAAGCAAAACAAAAACAACGGAAAAAAAACAAAACAAAACAAAACCAAAAACAAAGAACACAAAACACGAGGCTTTTAAAAGTCTCCGGGAATACACGGAAGGTGTCGCCTCCCCCAGCCATCCCGGGATTCCGAACTCACCCAGGAATGTGCCTGGAAAGGAAAGCAGGGCTCCAAGAAAATTCGGGATTGAAAAAAAAAAGAAAAAAAAGGGGGAAAGAGAGGAATTTGGGCGGGGCAGGGAGGGGCTGAGTCCCCATTCCATCGCTTCCCGATTTTCTTGCCCTCCCTGCCTCTGGAAAATGGGCCGGAATCAGGTGAAATCGGGAAATACTGATGGATGTAACACGTAATGAAGGGGAAAAGGAAAAATGGGCACGGGGAGGGTTTATCCAGACACGGAGCCGCTTTTCCACGGAAATCTCTGGGATACGGAGCATCCCTGGGGCTCCAGCAGCGCCAAGGAGGTTTTCCAGCTTTCCCAGAGGCCTGGAAGGACGGTTCCCCTTGGGAAGGGACAGCTCAGCCACCAAAATGACCCATTTAGGGCTGGACAGGGAAGTTTAACGGGAAAAAAAAGCAGAGGGAAGACACGAGACAATTCCCTACGGATCCACGCACAGCGAGGGCCTCTTTGCAGGGGGAAAAAAAACTTAATTATTCATGGAAAAAATTCCATTAAGAAGTGGAATGATTGACCTAGATCTGGATCAGCGAGGACGAAACAGGGTGAGCTGGGCGGGAAAGCAGCAGCAGGGATGGAAGTTATGGGATTGGGAAAGGGGATGGGATGGGATGGGATGGGATGGGATGGGATGGATCGGCACAGGGACACAAAAAATCCAGGAGTGATCCATGGGGAGGGACCATCCCAGTGCCGGAGCAGGATTTGGGATGCAGCTTCTGCTGCCCCTTTCCTTGGCTCGGTGAGTGGGAGGCAACCAGGATTTCGGGAATTTTGGGGGAACTTCCAGAGCCGCGGCAGGGGAAGGAGGAGTGGGGGGAGGACAGGGGCTCTTCCTGGAGTTCCCACCTTAGGGAAGGAAAACCCAACCCCGGGATTCATCCATGGAATCCTCGGAACTGGTTCCGCACCCGCATCCCGCCGCTCCCACGGGCTCCGCGCGCGCTCCCGGTTAGTCAGTTACGGATTAATGGATCATCAGGGCAGGAAAATCCCGGTTTTATTCCCGAAGAGCTGGGTTCTCCGGCTCTGTTTGCATCCCCGCTCCCATTCCCGGCCGAACCAGCCCATCCCAAACCCCCACCGCACTCGGGAGCTTCTCCCATGGAACCAGAAAAGCGGGAATTGATTCTTTCATCCGCCAGGATTGGCTCTGATCGGGATTTATTCCCGCTCCGGGTCCCGTGGCTCGGGATCCCGTGGGATAACTGGAAGAGCTAAGCAGAGCAAGCCGGATTTTACGAGCCTCTATTAATGATGACAATTAAAAAAATCTGGGAGATTAATTAGTGCCCTCCCGGCCTTAACGAACCTGAGGATAATACGGAAAAAAAAGCTGATTTTTGCCTCAGTGCCGCCGCTGAATAAGAAATAATAACTTAAAAAATAATAATTAATAATAAATAACAATAATTAATACTTAATAAAGAATAATTAATAAATTATAAATATTTTTCTATTCCTAACAGCGAGCAGCCAGAAATTCCCTCGGGACCAGAGGCTCTGAGCACCTGCAGGTTCCAGCTGGAAGTGCCAAGGTTTCCCCCATCCCTCCGGACGGATCCGAGCTGGAAAAAATAAACCCCAGGGCCGTTTATTTCGGCTTAAAAATCGGCTCTGCTCCCAGGCTCTGTGAAACCGGGAACTGGGATCATCCCGGAAATATCCAGTTCTCATCCCGGAGGTGCCAGCTGACCCTTTCCCGTCTAAAATTCCTCCACTGGCTCTGTTTTCCAGGGATGTGCCCCATCCCGGCTCATCCCAGCTGCTCGGCCCCAGCACGGCCAGGCTCAAACAGCCTCAGGTTTCCCAAAAAAAAAAAAAAAAAAAAAGGAAAAGGGGGAAAAAAAAACCCCCCAGGATTTAATTTCCATTAAAAAAAAAAAAAAAAAGTGGGAAATTCTGCTGATGAAATATTCCATTTATCCTTCGAGGTCGTTTTTTTCCCTGGTAGCTGCAGCCGGCTTGCCCGCGGAATTCAGGGAAGCGTCGCTCCAAGCCCTGGGGACGAGGGCTGGGTGACACTTCCCGTGGTTATCCCAGCCCTGGAGAGGAATTTGGGACGAGCGTCCCACATTCCCAAGCTCAGGAACAACCTGGGAACGGGATTCACAGCCTTCCAGAGCCCTTTTTCCAGCTGCCTCTGGATTTCGGGGATCAGCACCCCAAGGAAGAGCAGCCAAGAGCCCCAAATCCCCCCAGCACCTCAAATCCTTGGGATCGACATCCCTCTCCACGTGCCAAAGCCTCCAGCATTCCCAGACACGTCATTCCAGGGAGAATTCCAGGAAAAGGACTGAGGGTCAGAGGTTTGTTTCCCCCAGCTCGTTAATTATTGATTAATCATTAATGGAGTCCAGGTCTGCACAGGGGTGGGAAAGGGGAATCCGAATCCTCTGGAGCCAGGAAGTTTTCCATGGGAAAAAAAAGTCCAGGAAGTTTCCCTTGTGCCCCCGTGGAACAGGAACAGAGGGATGGAAACCCACGGGATTGTGTGGATAAAATCCCAATTTTCCTGACCGAGTGACCCTTAAGGTCCCTTTTCCCTGAGCAGAGACATCCAAGTGGGAAATCCGGGACAACTCCCCGCTGGAATTCCCTTTGTCTCTGTCCCCTCCCCTCCAGGTGGTTCCTGACAATCCCTTTTCCCAGCCGTTTTTCCAAGTGTTTCCGGACTGCCCGGCCCGTTCCAGCGCTTCCTCCCGGGCCGATTCCGCTGCGGAGCCTTTGCCAGCTCCTCGGCGTCCTCCAAACCCTCCCGTTCCCGGTGCCAGCATCCCGATTCCGCTGGCCGTGCCCCGGCCTGGCACATCCCGCTCTTCCCACACTCCAGCTCTCCCTGCTCCCAGCTGGCAGGCGCCCTCCTTGTCCCCGAAAGTCCCCGCGGGATGGGAATTGTGCCCTGGGCTGTGCCAGGCCCCGGGGAAGCTCCGGCTCCGGCAGGGATTTCACTCCGGGACACGGTGGGGACAGTGAGGGACATTCCCGGGGCTGACCCCGCACAACCCCAGGAGCAGCGGGAAGGCCAGGAAGCGAATCCCGCTCCGGACAGCTCCGGATTTGGGAGCAGTTGGAATCCGCGGTGGCTTTGGAGAGATGGTGACATTCCCCGGGATTCCCTGTGCTCCCAAACCAGCCCCACCTCTCGCTCCCTAAAACCCCCCGCCACGGCTGCCCTGCTTATCCCAACACATCCCTGAAAATTCCAACCCGTTCCCAGGGCAGCCATCCTGCTTTTTTCTTTTGTTCCCGAAAGATCATTTGGGATGGGCTTTTCCCAGCAGGGGCAGGACCCGGAGGGAATTCCCTGCCCGGACAAATTCAGGATTTTGGGATGGGCTTTTCCCAGCAGGGGCAGGACCCGGAGGGAATTCCCTGCCCAGACAAATTCAGGATTTTGGGATGGGCTTTTCCCAGCAGGGGCAGGATCCGGAGGAAATTCCCTGCCCGGACGAAAGGCAGGAGCCTCTGGAAGCATCCAGCGCATGTCCAACCTCCTTGCACAGAAATCACCCAGATTTTAAGAAAACCCAAACATTCCTCCTTTTTTCCCCGCCCTCTTTTTATCCCTGCCTGAGTTCAGCTGGAAATACCGGGAATGCTCCCTCTGGAAACGCTTTTTCTGGAAGCACAGAAAAGAGGGATGAGGGCTCCGATGTTCAAATCCCGAGCTTTGCCGGGGACAGGACGGGAGGGACCAAGCTCAGCCCAGCCAGGAGGGGCAGATCCTATAAAACCCCAAACCTCCCGAGCCGGGCTGAGCTCCCCTAAAAATCCGTCAGCCGAAAG
>VXAZ01004434.1:30289-46313 GCA_013399875.1 Gymnorhina tibicen | reverse complement strand
TTCCGACTTCCACCATTTTCCAACAATTCCAACTTTCTCCCTTTTCCCTGCCTTTTTTTTCCCCCCGCGAGGGAACAATGGAGCCGTGGCACCGGACACTGCCCGCTCTGTGCCCGAGTGCCAGCCCGGGCCTGGCCCCGCTGCCGCCCGGGAAAAGGGGGGGACGGCGTTTTGTTCCCAGATGCGGCTTCCTTTTGTTCCCGAGCCCCGCCGAAAGCAGAGCCGAGACGTCCCCGCCACCGAGAATTCCCGGCCGGGGAATATTCCAGCTTGGAATTGTTGGGGGTTTTTTTTTCCCCCACCCTCCCCGCCTCTCTCCAAGGGCGGCAGCTCCGTTTTAGGGCAGGAAAAGCGCAGAGGAATCACGGGGAGAGGGGGGTCACAGGGAATTTTTGCTGGGATAATTGTTGGAACACAGGCGGCCGGGATTTCCCTGGAGCGCGAACTTCGGGAGAGGCTTCCCAGGGAATAAAAGCGCCGAATTCCCGGCCGGGGGCAGAGGGGATTAGGACTAATCGGGCCGGCCCGGGAGCGATGATTCCGATTTAAAAACAAAGCTCCGCTTTGCAGCTTTAAATGAGCCCAGTCCCATCCGCGGCTTCATTAGCATCTCATTAATATGCAATTCCCATTTTCCCGATGAAACGGGTGGGGGAGTAGGGAAGGCTGGCAGGAGGAGGTGCCCCGGTGCCGGCTCCGAGCCCTGGGGGACACCTTTTGGAGCAAGAATTCCCGTTTTCCTGCTTCCCACCACAATTCACCTTTTTCCCGGCTCGGATTTATCCAGCGCCCGATATTTGGGAGCGAACACAGCAGCGTTCCCTGTTTTCCAGCTCCCGCATCCCAGTATGGAATTAACGCCACGCCAAGGGAAATATTCTGATCGCCACCACCAAAATTCCCACTTTTGTGGCAACTCTGGGAACTTGGAGCTTCCAGGAGCCGCTCCCGGGGTTTTGGCGCTTCCCCGAATCCCATCCCAGCTCCCTCCGATTCCAGAACCCCCCAAATCCTCCCTCCCCCGCCACAAACCCTTCTCGCTTCCACTTTGCTCCTCATTAACCCTCGGGACCCGCCGGGATAATTCCAGCCCGGCTGATCCCGGATTTTCTGGGATTGGGCGATGCCCACCGGGCACGGCAGAGAGATTTCCAACCGCCGGAAAATTGGAACGGGGCCGGGAGGGAGAAGGTTGGGACAGCGAGAGGACCAAAGCTGGGGATTGGAAACCTTAAACCCCATCCCTGCCGATGGATCCGCTCCTTCTCCCGGTTTTCCCTGGATCCTCTGGAATTAAAAAGCCGCTCCAACCTCTCGGAACATGAAAGAGAGACAAGATCTGAGTGAGGCCGAGCGGGTTTTAATTTGCTCAGGACGCCTAAAGCAGCTCCCGGGATGTTCCATGGGGACATCAAAGGAAAAATGGGATGGTGGAGTGGATCTGCTCCCTCCCTGGAGCCATTCCATGATTTCCGAGGGAGAGGAGGAGGAGGGAGCAGCAGCATTCCCAAGGGTGGTCACGATGGCACCACCCAGACTCCCCCCTCCCCAGGTCACTTTGTCCCAGTGCTGGACTGGCTCTTTACAGGGATTTTGGGATTTCTCGGTGCCCGGAGCCAGGGAATCCTGCCCGGAGAGGCCTCAGCTTCCCGATTTCCCGGGTTTGGCTCCGGCTGTGCGGGGCTGGAGCTGCAGGGACCCCCTGGCATCTCCTGGTGGTGTCCACAGGACCTTCCCTGATCCCTGGAGAGGTTCCCAGGATCTTTCCTGGCTCTGGAGAGTGGAGATGTCCCCCAAAATTTCTCCTGACCCTGGAGATGTCCCCAGGAATTTCCCCCGGGGGGAATAACGGGAAGAGTGAGGGGGAATAAAGGGAAGGAAAAAGGGGAATAAAGGGAAGGAAAAAGGGGAATAAGATTCCTTTTGTCTCCCTGACGAACGCTCAAGGCTGAATCCCTAAAAAACCTCTGGAAATCCCAATTAACACTTCGGAAATCCCAATTAACACTTCGGTTCACCCTGAACTTCCCGCTCCTCTGCTCCCAGCATTCCCAGCTGTTCCCGCATTCCCATTCCATCTTTCCCTGCTTAAAAACCACATCCCACACCCCTCCCCTCGCTCCGAGGGGGACCTTTTGGGTCCTTTTCCCCAAAAAAGCCCCTGAGAGGAGGTTTCAGGATGAGATTCCAAGGATGTGCCTGGAGCAGCCGGATGAATCCCACGCCGCTGGATCAGAGGGCTCAGCTCCATCCCAGGGCCCCATTCCCGGCTGTTCCCTCTCCTCCAGCGGAGCACGGGGCTAAAATTATCCCCGAGCAGCCCAAATCCCAAATCCCAGGTTTTTTACGGCCTCTGGAGCCCGATCCCGAGGACAACTCCGGCTGCGGCACAGATCGGGAGCAGAAACAGCAGGAGGGTGGCACAGTTTGGGATTGGCACAATTTGGGATTGGCACAATTTGGGATTGGCAGATCCCGGCCTGGCACATCCCGGATTGGCACATCCCAGATTGGCACATCCACCTGCACAGGGCCAGGGCTGCGGGATCTCCCGGGAACGGCCCCTCCGGAGCCTGTCCCAGCTCAGGTTTAGTGGGAAGGGGATCCCAAATCTTCCCAAAGCCCCTCCCTTAGTGGGAAGGGGATCCCAAATCTTCCCGAAGTCCCTCCGCAGCCTCTCCCGGCTCAGGTTTCTGGGGAGGCGGATCCCAAATCCTCCCACAGCCGCACGCCGCCCATCCCATTCCAGGGATAATTGTGCCATCTGCCCTCCCGCATCCCAGCAGCTGCTCGGGATCAATCCCAGCCATTCCAACCCCCTTTCCGCCGGACAATAGGGCGGGAACCGCTTTTCCCTTGGTAAAGAGGGTTTGTTTTGCTTCCTGGGGTGTTTTATCCCCGGAATATCCATGTACAATCCCTGTTTTTCGCCTTGCTTTGGTTTGGAAGAGGAATTCTGAGAACCACCCGCGGATGGGAATTCCCGGGAAGCGTCCATTCCCACCTCCATCCCAAATCCGGGAGTCGGGTCAAAATCCTGCCAAGAACATTTAGAAAACCCCGAATTCCCCCCCTCCCCCCCGCTCCCAGCTCAGCCGTGCCGCTCCCGGGAATCATTCCCACCTCCATCCCAACCCCAGGCCTGACCACAAAGGCTGGAAAAGGGAGACAAAGGAGCCGGAATCCCTGGAATCAAACCTTCGGGAGCAGCCTGCTGCCCTGGGCCGGGGCCAGCTCAGCCTCGCAGCTGTCACCGGGGTCGGCGCACTCAGACGAGGTCAACCAAAAATCCCCAGGCCTGATCCCAGCTGCTGGAATGGCCGGGAATAAATCCCTGAGGGGCCCTGGCAGCCAGATCCCGGAGGGGGCAGTGGGGAGTGACAGCCTGGGATGGGCAAAATCAGATTTGGAAGGACTTTTGGGAAAACCTGTCCTTAAAAAAAAAAAAATGCGCGGGTCTTGGGTTGGATGTAAAAAAAATAATGTGGATGGATCCACCAAAAATTCCAGCTTTTCCGGATGAATTCGCCCGAATTCCAGATTTTCTGGGAATAAAGGGAGGAGTGCGGCGTTTTGACAGGAGGTTTGGGTTTAAGGTGTTTTACATTAGAATTCGAATTTTCCGGATATGGGGGAAGAAGGAAATGGGATTTTCAATTCACTGAGGGGATTTGAGGTGGAATCACGGAATCATGGAATGGTTTGGGTTGGGAGGGAGATTAAAGATCCCCCAGTGCCACCACAGGGACACCTTCCACGATCCCAGAGTGCTCCAACCCGGCCTGGGCCACTTCCAGGGGTGGGGCAGCCATGGATTTTCTGGGAATTCCATCCCAGCCCCTCCCCACCCTCACGGGGAAGAATTCTTCCCGATATCCCACCCAAATCTCCCCTTTTCCAGTCTGAACCCATCCCCTCGTCCTGCCATCCCAATTCCTGCTGCAGATTCCCTTTTCCTTCCTTGTAACCCCTTCAGACCCCGAGGTTTCCATACAAATCAGATCCTGATATCCCCACGCAAACCAAACCAAATCCCGATATCCCCGCACAAATCAGATCCCGATATCCCCACACAACGTTCCCTTCTCCAGGCTGAGCATTCCCAGCGTCCCCAGCCCATCAGAAGTGTCACCGGAGGAGGTCCCCGAGTGTCCCGGCACGTGCGGGTGGCACAAAGCCCCGTCCTGTCCCTCCCCTCCTCCCGCTCCCAGCTGGGATCGCCTCCACCCCATCCCAAGGAGATCCCAACAAGGAGCCTTTTGTGGCCGGGTCTGCCGGGAATGTCGAAGCCAGGTTTCAGGAATGTGACAGCACCGAGGTGGCGGCAGGGACGGGAGCTTCTCCGGGGCCCCGCGCTCCGTCGGCGCCCGGCTGGGCTCACAGAGGGGCCTTTATCCCGCACGGAGCGGGATCGGGAGCGATCCCGGCCCTCACAAGCGGGGCTGTGTCCTTAAATCCGGAGCGGCTGGCGGTGCCACCATCCTGGATAGCCGAGGGGAGGGAATGCAGGGGCTTCGGGAAGAGGGGGGGAAAATGGAAAAGGCGGAGCAGAAGTCATCCGACAACGTGGGAAATGAGGGAAATGAGTTTGGAAAGGAATTCCCTCCAGGGCAGGGAGAAATCCAGACCTCCCCGACAAGAACTGTAAGGGAACCCAAGCCCTGGGTGGATCCTGCCTGGTTTAAAATCCAAGGGAATGTCTTGGGAAGGGCAAACAAAACCCAAGGGAAGGGCCAGTGGGACACGAGAGGGGCCGGGGATGAGGAGCAGGGATGTCGGCACCGCGCGCGGAGCGGAGCACGGGAAGCTCCTCGGGAACCATGGAAAACTTCCGGGAGTGGGGACGTCGGGGCTGATCTTCACCCAGGGGAAAAGGGAATGCTGGATTCTTTCCAGCGAAAGGGGATGTCCAATAAAAACTGCTGGGAATATCCAATAAAAAACACTGGGAATATCCCAAAAATCCTGCTCTGAATATCCACCAAACACTGCTGGGAATATCCACCAAAAACTGCTGGGAATATCCACCTAAAACCGCCAGGAGTATCCAATAAAAGGTGCTCCTACAAGGACGGGCAGCGGAGCTTTGTCCAGAGGAAATATCCCAGAAGCCCCGCAAAGAGGGAGCGGATTTCGTTCCCTGCTCCCGAGAACCCCGGAGGCAGCCGGATCCCCAAACAATTCCAGCTGGAATTGCCTCGGGAGGTCACCACCACGGGGAGCGGGAGCGGCCCTGAGCTCAGCCCAGCTGAGCCGGGCTTTACCCAGGTGGGGTTTAAATCCTTTCCCAAATTGTGGAGACCACCCGGCATCCAAGCTCCGGCTTAAAAACCCCGCTGGAGGTGGAAAAGGGGGAATTCCCACATTCCCTGCATCCCGGTGTTCCAGCGTACCCCAGTTTTCCCTTTTTATCCTGGGTTCGAGGGGGAAGAGGGAGATGGGAACTCCGGGAATAACGTGGAGCTCCCAAATCCCCGGGAGGGGCTTCAGCACCCTGGAGAGCGGCCGGATCCAAGCGGATCCTTTTCCCACCCGCGGGCATTCCCGTGCCCGGCATTCCCAGGTTTTCCAGAGAACTTGTGGCTGCCCCGCATCCCTGGAAGTGTCCAAGGCCAGCTTGGAGCAGCCTGGGATAGGGGAAGGTGTCCCTGCCCGCGGAATGGGATGAGCTTTAATTTTCCGACCTAAATTATTCCATGATCCTGCGGCTCTTTCAACTCGGGGATCCCTGGGATAACCGGGAAAAGGGAACAATTCAGAGGGAAAAAAGGGAATTTCGGTGCATTTTCCGCAGATCCGAGGAGAACATTCCCGCCCTCCCAGCTCCCGCCGGAGCTGCCAGCCCGGCCTATCCATGCCAGGAGATTTCAGGAGGAATTCGGGATGCGGGCTGACAGGGCCGCGGGATCGGATTCCGACTGTCCCCGGGAAAAGGAGCAAAATTCCGCTGCCAAGGAGGCGGAAAGCGGCGGAAAACCTGCCAGGAATTCCAATGAACCTCCGGCTTCACCTTGCGCCAACCCCGGGGGTTGTGCTCCCGTTTTCCCGCTCCCTGTGAGGATCCAGGTTTGCTTCCAGAGGTGGGAAAGGCGCACCCAGGAATCCAGGACAGGGATTTATCCGCTCTTCCCTTTGGATGCTCCTCCGGAAAACTGGGAATGCACCAACCCCCTGCTTAGGCTCAGAGGCAGAGGAACGCCAGGGAAAGAATTCCCGAGTTCTCCTCCTGAAGGAAAACCTCCATTATTCCCTCTTCCCCGTGCCCTTGGGATGCTCCGTCCTGGCAGCATCCCTGAGGATAACAGGGCTGGATCCCAAAATAACGGGATGAGATCCAAAGGAACCTAAGGAGGAGCATTCCTGGGAATTTCTGCCCGCCCGAACGCACCCCTGTCCGCTCCGTGGGTAATCCCGCTCCTCCGATCTCATTAAGTGGGAATGGTGATCCTGATAAGCCGAGGGATAAATCCTCCTCTTTTTTAATCCGTAATAACCGGCCCGGTTTCTTTCAGCTCGGGATTAAAGGGAAAAGGAAAAGGGAGGGAGGGAGGGGGGCAGGGATTAAGGAACATTTAAACTTCCAGCAAGTTCATTCCGAGCCCGAATCCCTGGAATTATGCAATAATTGTCCTGGACAGCCAAGGGAAAGGATTGAAGAGACTTTGGGAAGAGGCGGGGGGGAATGGAAAAGATGGAGCGGAAGTCATCCAACAACGTGGGAAATGAGGGAAATGAGTTTGGAAAGGAATTCCCTCCGGGGCAGGAAGAAATCCAGACCTCCCTGACAGGATTTGACAAGGATTGTAAGGGAATCCAAGCCCTGGATGGATCCTGCCGGGTGCTAGGAATATTTTGGGAAGGGCAGATGAAAGCCAAGGAATAAAGGGAGGCGCCAGAGGTTTTTTCCTTGGGTTTTTTAGGATTCTCCTCGCAGGTTTGGCTGTTTAAATTCCAATTAAATCTGATTTTCCGTGCGTTACTCAATGGGTTTAAATCCTCCCAATTCCGCTGCTCTTGTTCCACCTAAAAAGCATGGAAAACAGGGAATTCCACAGCTCCCAGAAACCAGAGAAATGAGGGAATTCTGCCTGAGCTTCCAGGTGTGGTTTTTTTCCCAGTAAATGGAGTTCTGATGAGATTTTGGGAGGTTGGTGCTGCCCAGACGAGCAAATTACAACCCCACGGAAAATCCTCTCCGACATGGAAAACAAATCCGGAAATTCCTGCCGAGCGCTCCCAGATAAAATCAGAGCCTCGGGAGCGTCCTGGGAATGCGGCTGTTCCCTTTCCCCAGATTCCTCAAACAAATCCCGAACTTTTCCCCCTGGGGACTCCTCCTCCCCTGAGGCCACCAAGGGCGGGATGGAGCCAACAAATCCCAAAGCTCCGAGTTCCTTTTCCGAGCTCCGCCTGCCCAGGTGGGCTCCGCTGGTCCTTATCCAGGGAGTTTTTTTCCGGGAGCATCCCGTAACTGCCACATTCCTGCTGATTTCTCCACTTCTGGATAAAACCGGCGCTCATCCAGGGAATATTTTCCCTTGGAGCAGCCCAGAACGTCCCCGTTTTTCCTCAGCGGGGCTGAGCAGGTGACAGGGACAGAGGGAGGATCCGATCCTGGCCAGGGCCGCGATCCCTTACGGAAAATTCCTTTTCCCAAGGTCACCCCACCCGGGATGGAGCGCTGGGATGAAGAATGGCTCCAGGGGGAAGTGAAACGCCCTTAAATCCACTTATTCCCCCTTTTCCCTCCTGCCCGTGTCCGTCCCTTTCCTCACAACCTTGGGAATCTCCAAGAGCTTCCCGGGGTGGCATTCCCAGCTTCCGGTTCCCATTCCCAGGTGGATCCTGACTCGCTTCGTGGTTCGCAGCTGATCCCAATCCCTTCCCCACATGGTCCCCACCCCTCCCCTGCTCATCCCTGAGATTTGATTTATTCCCTCTACACCCAGGAGTATCCCACGAGTATCCTACTCCGAGTATCCCAGCCGCCTCCCAGGAGCCAAGAGAGGGGGAAAAAAAAATCCTCTTTTTTTTTTTCCCCGTTATTATTCCGTATTTTCACCCATTTTTGATTCGGGGACCCTTTGTGGCCGAGCTTTTCCAGCAGATTTTTGGGGGGGGATTTTTATCCCTGAAAACCCCGGAGGAAAATGAATCCTTATCGATTAATTTGGAAAACTCGGGATGTTCCCCGCTTAATCACCAGCTGGGAGAATGGATGATGGGATCGGGCCGGGTTCGAACCAAATCCCTGGGGATGAGGGCGAGGACGGAGCTTTGCTAAGCCCAGAACTAACACAAAGCCAGGCCTAGGTCCCAGCTCCTGTAAACAAAGTCGCTTTTCCAACTGGACAACTTCTCCCCGTCAGCAGAGCGGTTTTCCATGCATTATTTATGTTGGATTCGCGTTACAACCACACACACACATCAAAAAAAAAAAAAAAAAAAAAAAAAAAAAAAAAAAAAAAAAAAACTGGGAAAAAGCAGCAAAGGCCCAGCCTGGGAGCTGGGAAACGGCAAAATTTAAAAAAAAATAAGGAATCTATCAGAAAACGCCAAATTAGGGGAGTTTTTCTTCTCCCGGGGAGGAAAGCGAAGTTTTTTTCCTTGGAACAAAGCAGCCCCTCGGTGTCTGCCAAAGAGGGGGAGGTTTTCCAGGAGCACTGGTGGAAAGAAAGGAGTCAGCATCCCTGGAAAAGTCACAGGATTCCTGCTTTTGTCCTCGGCAGCTGCCAGGAGCACCCCGGAAACACCACAGCGCCACAGGATCCATCTTAAAGCAGCCGGGCCTCTGCCGGGCACGTCAGAATTCCAGCTTTTCCCGCAATTCCCGCATCCCCCCCGGCCCTCGGCACTGCCCCTCTGCCGGGAACACCCCGGGGTGACTTTCGGGAGTGCTCCAGAGCCATCCCAAGGACCTGACCTTGAGGGCGGAACCCACAGGCAGCATTCCGAAGGGAAAAGCAGGACCCATCCAAGCAATACGCACCGGCCACTCCCAGTTTTAGCAGGAATGTGATTTTTCTGGCCAAAACCTCTGTTTTTCCGCCCAAAACCCCTCTCGGCGCCATTCCCAGAGTCCTCCCCGGGCTGGAATGCGCGGCTTCTCTGCTCCCTGTCCTCCACGGAGCACCTGAGGCCACGGAGAAGGGAGGACCCCGCTCCATCCCTGCTCCATCCCTGCTCCATCCCAGCAATCCCTCTCTCCCAGGCCCCAGCGCTCCCACCCCCGCCACGGCCTCCTCGCCCTCCTCGCCCCATTCCCGAGCTTTTCCCGGCGATGGGAGCAGCGGGAGCGCCCGTGGGGCCGGGAGTCCCAGTGATTCAGCACTTTCCCCCCTGTTCCCGAAGGGAATCGATCCCCGGGAGCGGCTGCGGGAGGATGCGGACCCCGCACCCGGCACTCACCGCTCGCCGCCGGGGCCCGGCGCTTCCCGGCGCCNAGGAGGAAGAGAAGGAGGAAGAGGCAGGGAAGGGAGGGATGAAGGCGAGGGCTGGAGGGGAGGGGGCTGAGCAGGGGGAGGAGCTCATTAGCGGCGCCCTTAATGAGCAGCCGCAGCCACGCAGCGCGGGGCTGAGCCCTCCCAGGGCTAAAGGCGCAATCCGGGGACAGAAACGGGAATTTCGGGGAAGGCGAGTTTGGGGTCACCCCGAGGGTCCGGAGGGTCCCCGGAGGGCCAAACCCTCCTCAAGGACCATCAGCAAAGGACAAANTTTTTTTTTTCCGGCCCGGGATGTTCTTCCGGAGGGAGAATCCACCCCCGCCAAGGCGACAGGGAACGGAGCGAGGAGCTGGGGGAAGCGACCGCCGCTCCCCCGAGAGCTTTCGGGCCCCCCAAAGTTGCGCTGTCACCCCGAGGTCCCCACCCGGGCTGCGCTCCCCGTGCCCCCGCACTGCCACCGCGGGATTTTGTCACACGCAGAGACGCGGAGCCGTGACGTAACAGCCAAAATCCCATCACATGCCCCAGCTCCCCCCTTCCGGGGTCCGGCCAGCAAAAAAAAAAAAAAAACCGGGAGCTTTTAGGGGTCACCGAGCAGGTTTGGGGACCCCAAACCCGCGCTGAGGATGCGCGGCCCCCACCTCCGTGCGCAGCCCCGAGGGCTTCCCGCATCCCGGTGCTTCCCGCATCCCGGTTTGTCCTTACCCGCTGGGAGCCGGGGTGGCCGCAGCCGGGGCTCGGTGCGGGCTCGGTGCGGGCTCGGTGCGCCGCACTGCGCGCTCCCGGGCGCGGCCGCGCCGCACTGCGCGCTCCCGGGCGGGCGGAGAGCGAGCGCGCCCCGGCAGCGGCGGCGGCGGCAGCGGCAGCAGCAGGAGGAGGAGGAGGAGGAGGAGGAAGAGAAGGAGGAAGAGGCAGGGAAGGGAGGGATGAAGGCGAGGGCTGGAGGGGAGGGGGCTGAGCAGGGGGAGGAGCTCATTAGCGGCGCCCTTAATGAGCAGCCGCAGCCACGCAGCGCGGGGCTGAGCCCTCCCAGGGCTAAAGGCGCAACCCGGGGACAGGAACGGGAATTTCGGGGAAGGCGAGTTTGGGGTCACCCCGAGGGTCCGGAGGGTCCCCGGAGGGCCAAACCCTCCTCAAGGACCATCAGCAAAGGACAAAAAAAAAACCCCGGAGTTAAATTCGGGGACGTTTTTCCATTGGTGTCACCAAAGCCGGGGATCGTCAGCAAAGGACAAAAAAAAACAAAAAAACCCCGGAGTTAAATTCGGGGACGTTTTTCCATTTCCTCCGAGGGCGAGGAGCGTCCCCCGGCGCTGCTGGAGGGGAGCGCGAGTGGCACAGCGCGGCTCGGGGTGCGACATCGGCTGCTGGCACCGCTGGCACCGCTGGCACCGCTGGCACCGCTGGCACAGCTGGCACAGCTGGCACGGTGCCCCTGAGTGACCAGCAGAGGTGACCACCCGAGCCCGGACACCTCCGCGGCCGCTCGCGGATCAGCGCTCTCGGTTTAATTAAAGCTTCCCCCGCTCCCAGCGAGATTTGTGGCCTCCCCTTCCCGGGATTTTTATTAAAATTCCCGATTTTTCTGCTGAGGCTGCAGAGCTGGGGATTGGTGGAGGTGGATCCCGGGAAGCGCCGGGGCGAGGATCCCGGGTTTCGTCTCGCTGCTAAACTGGACATGAAAATACGAAATATTCGGTTTTATGGGTACAAAAATATATAAATTAAATGTATGGAATATGCCACAGCAAATCGTGGAATGGTTCATGGAATCCGGGAATGGTTTGGGTGGGAAGGGACCTTGAACTCCCCCAGTTCCACGGGCAGGGACACCTTCCCCTATCCCAGGCTGCTCCAACCCGGCCTTGGATGCTCCCAGGGATGGAGCAGCCACGGATTCTCTGGGAATTCCATCCCAGCCGCTCCCCACCCTCCCGGGGAAGAATTCTTCCCGATATCCAACCGGAATTCCTCCTTTTTCCCTCTGAACCCACTCCCCCTTTTCCTGTCACTCCGGGCCCTTTTCCAAAGTCCTTTTCCATCTTTCCTCTCAGCTCCTTCAGCTCCTGGAAGGTCACAGTTGGATCGTCCCAAAGCTTCCCTTATCCGGGCTGAACAATCCCAATTTCCCAGCCTTTCCTCACTCCGGAGCTGCTCCATCCCTCGGATCATCCTGGAGCTTCGTCTGGATTTGCTCCAGCGGCTCCAGGTCCCCCCTGAGCTGGGAATTCCAGGCCTGGAGCAGCTCTGCAGGAGGGGGGGGTCTCACCTGAGGGGGCAGAATTTCCCCCCCTGCCCTGCTCCATTCATCCCCTGGTTTATCCCAAAAAAATCCATTCCCGGGTGTCTCCATCCCACAGAAACGAGGGAAGAATTCCCGCGTCAGGAATTCCATGTGGATCCCCGGCTTTGCTGGACCGCCAGAGGGGAAAAAAAACTTCCTGGGGGGGAGGGGGGATGTGGGGAAAGAGCTGGAAATCCCAATTTCCCTACGGAATAACAGATGCCGGGAGCAGCTGCTGGGAAAGGAGGGAGATAAATCAATCAGGAATATTCTGGGATAGAGCAGAATTCCGCTCCCCCCCCCGCCATCCCCAGCTTCCGGGAGCTGGGAAAAACCAGGAAAAGCCACGGGGAAAACCGGGAAAAAGCCAAACCATCCCCCAAGGATCAGCAGCGAAGGACAAAAGAATCCCGGAGTTGAATTCGGGGACGTTTTTCCAGGGATGTCACCAAATCCAGGGATTTGATGTTCCCTGACGCTGCAGCTTTGGGAACATCAGATTTCACCGGGCTTTGCCTTTTCTGCCCGGATCCTGCTGGATTTGGGGCGGGAGAAGGGAATTTCACTCCGGAGCTGCCTCTCCGGCAGTGCTGACTGCTCCTCCAAGATGCTGATCCCGGAGAATTCCGGAGGGATCCAAGGGCACGCTGCACTTCTGGAGCTGCTCAGCGCCTTGAAAAATTCCCTTTTCCCCTTTTCCCCCCCTTTTTCCTGCAAGGTTTTTCCCTTCTCTCCCACTCATGGCCATGAACAGTGGGAAGAAACTGAAATATCCCTTTTTTTTTGGGATAGTTTCCCCATGGAAAATCCCTTCTGGAAGAGGCCACTGCCCTCCTGCCGCTCACAGAATCCGATTTACACCATTCAGGGCTCAGCTGTTCGGGTTATGAGCCAAAATTCCCTCATTTTTCCATGGAGATGCCTCTGGAAGAGGTTCTGGAAGAGGCAGGGAGCAGGAGGAAAAGCTTGGAATCTGCTCATGGAGGAAAGGAAACCAGGATGTGTCTCCTGGTCCTACGGGAACGACCAAATCTGGTGTAAAAATGATCGAAATTCCTTCCCCCCCTACAAAAAAAAAGTTGGAAACTCCAGAAAAAATCACATAAATGGGATGGAAAACACATCCTGAAATTCCAGGATCTGTTTGGGACAGGGGAGGGCTGGAATCAGCTGGAATTTGGGAGTTTCCCAGCAGGGAAATCCCTTCCCAGATCCACCCTGGATCTTTGCCCCGGCTCCAGACCCCATGGAAGGTCCCTTCCCCTCGGCTTCTCCCCGGAGATTCCCAGCAATCCAATTATCCCGGTCAATCGCGGGGTGGAAAACTGGGAAAACTCGTTCCTCCGATCCGTTTGGAAAAATACGGATCCGCCTGAAAGCCTTTGGAATGATGGATCTGTGGGGAGGCTTTAGGGGCGGTGATGGATCCGCATCCCAGGAACTCGGTTTTTATGGATACGCGTCCCAGGAACTCGGTTTTTAATGGATGCGCATCCCAAGGACTCGGTTTTCATGGAGCAGCAGCTTCTCCTGCCCCGGGACACGGATTGTCCCATCCAGGAAATCCCGGGACACGGAGCTTTTCCCATCCGTATCCAAGGGCAGAGGGGCTCGGCCTCCTTAGTTCTTTATTCCCCGTTAATGCAGGAATTAAAACCTGGATTGGGATTTAACCAAACCCATCCCGAGTCTGTCATTCCAATACCGGCGGGAAAAGCAGCGCAAATTCCAGAGTGGATTCCCGTGGGAGCCGCTCGCTGAAATTAAAGGAGAAGGGATCGCTCCTTTCGGGAGCATCCAGCTCCGGAGCTGTTGGAATTCGCAATCCCAGAGCTCCTCCAGCACGGAAAGATGGAAAATCCCACCTGACATTCCCAAAAAAAAATCCCAAAAAGCTGCGGTTTGGGGCTGTCCGCGGTCGGGGAGTGCCACCTGCTGTTCCTGCCTGTCCCCGCTCCAGGGATTTCTCCTTCCCAAATCCCGGAGCTGTGGCACCGGGAATTCCCAGCCATTCCCAAACAATCCCGTGTTTGGGTGAGGAACGGCAGCGGGATGGGGAAATCGGCACCTGGGAAAATCGGTGATCCCAAAAGCATTCCCTTCATCCCGCTGGGACAGCAGCAGGAATTTCCTCATGGAAAAGGCGGCCAGGCTTTGGAAGGGGCTGCCCAGGGGGGTTTGGGATCCTGGAGGTGTCCAAGGAATTCCCGGATTTGGCTCTCAGTGCTCAGGGCGGGGATCGGGCAGGGTTTGATGATCCTGGAGGGATTTTCCAGCCTCAGGGATCCTGGAATTCTGCGCGGCTGGAGGCCACAGCTCCTGGATTCCATCCCTGGCAGTGGGGAATATCCAAAGGATGAGGCCAGAATTCCTGGAGACCGGAGGCTGGGATGGGGCTGGAGCTGAGGAGAGCAGGATTCGGGGGAAGGAAAATCATGGCAGGAAAAAGGAAAATAATTCCATCAGGGAATGCAGGAAAGGAGGGAAAAGCAGGAAAGGAGGGAAAAGCAGGAAAGCCGAGCCTGATTGTTAATTAAAAATCTCCCTCTAATTAAGGATATTCCACCCTCAGGCACAGGGATGCTCCAGAACTCTGTGCTGATCCCACGGAGCATTCCAGGCAAAATTCCCGCTCGGATTTGTTTCCTGGGATGTGTCCGGAGCGTTTTGGGAGGGATCCGTGCCTCTCCAGGAGCGGAGAAGGATTTGATGGAGGAATTGTCAGTCCAGGATCCTGCGGGAATCAGGCTTTTCCCGGGAAAACGGCCTGGAAAATCCCGCTTGGGAAGCCTGAACCCAGCCCGGAGCGAATCCCAGGATTCTCCTTCACCACTAGATCGCAGCACATCCCCGATTTCTGCGGGAAAAAGGAGCCGCTGGAACATCTTGGAACCACCGGAGCGAAAATCCAGGTGGGAAATGGTGCGGAAAGAAGGACACGGCCGAGAACATTCCTGCCCTTAGGATGAATCCAACCCGCGGGAATTTCCCGGGCTGGGAAAAAGCGCCACGGGCAGCGTCCTGCGTGTCCGGGGCTTCCCATTCCATGGGGGAAAAGGTTGGGATGGGATCGCTGGGTTCTGCTGGTTTCCCACAGTTCTTGGGAGAACTTGGCCGTGGATCCTGGAGGGAAAACCCTGGAAAAAGCCTGGAAGGAAAAGAGGGAAGCGGTGAAATGGGAAAGAACGGAGGGACTGGGCAGCAGCGGGGCTGTCCCCAAACCCCACAGGGACACTTCCACATCCCGGAATTCCTGGCCTTTTCCTGTTCACATCCCGGAATTCCTGCCCTGTCACATCCCGGAATTCCTGCCCTTGTCCCATTCACATCCCGGAATTCCTACCCCATTCACATCCCCGAATTCCTGCCCTTGTCCCGTTCATATCCCTGAATCCCTGCCCTGTCACATCCCTGAATTCCGGCCCTTTTCCCGTTCACATCCCCAAATTCCTGCTGTCACATCCCCGAATTCCTGCCCTGTCGCATCCCTGAATTCCTGCTCTGTTCACATCCCTGAATTCCTGCCCTTGTCCCATTCACATCCCTGAATTCCTGTCCTGTCACATCCCTGAATCCCTGCCCTGTCGCATCCCTGAATTCCTGCTCTGTTCACATCCCTGAATTCCTGCCCTTGTCCCATTCACATCCCTGAATTCCTGTCCTGTCACATCCCTGAATCCCTGCCCTGTCGCATCCCTGAATCCCTTCCCTTTTCCCCCTTCTCCAGTTCCCGAGGATCCCTTAACGGATGAACTACCGGAGGAAAAAAACACCTGGAATTCTCTCCCTCCTTTCCCAGTCCTTTTTTCCCCACTCCCTGCCTCTCCCAGCTCCCGAGGGCTCCCAAATTCCGAGCGCACGAGGTTTTCCAGAGGCCAGACTTCCACGGCTGCTTATTATTCCCGGCAGGAATATCCCGAGACAGCAAATTGCTTTGTTGATCCTGCGGAGGGAATCGATCCTTGCAGAGCTCAGCGCCTCTGGAATGTTCATCCCTGCCCGGGAGCAGGAAGGATGATCCCGGTGGGATTTGGGATCGAGGGTGGGGGGGGAAGTGGCGCAGGTTTTTCCCGAGCTTTGGCGAGGAGCGGGAATGAAGGTTGGGATTAATTGATTGACCTCCCCCCCCCTGGAATTTAAAACATTTCCAGCGCTGCCTTTCCCTCCGGAGAAGGGCGGGAATAAATCCCGGGAGTCGGCCATAAATCAAAAATTAATCTCCCCGAAGCGCCCGGCTTGTCCCGATCCCTCAAACCACAAAACAGCGGGAATTTATCACGGGTCTATTGCAGAACTA
>VXAZ01004434.1:18364-28500 GCA_013399875.1 Gymnorhina tibicen | reverse complement strand
CCCCCCCATCCCCCCTTCTTTCCCCCATTCCCACTCACCCATTCCCATCCATTCCCACCCATTCCCACCCATTCCCGCCCATTCCCACCCCTATTCCCAGGGATTCCAACGCCACCATCCCACATTAACCCTCGGAGCCCGGCACGTTCGTTTGCTGGATGCACAAACACGAACTCATTAGCAGCGCTAATTAGCAGCTCTAATTAGCGGGATGCTCCAAAGGGAAGGGAAATGAAGGAGAGGAGAAGGAAGGGACGGAGCAGAGCGGGGAGGGATCGGGAAAGGGGGGGAAAAAAGGGAATACAAAAGGCACGGAGAGAAAAGGTCTGGATGAAAATAGAACTGAGGTTGTTCCCTGTTTGTGCTCTGGGTGCCAACAGCTCCAGGATTCCCAAATCCCCCCTGGAGCTCAGCATTCCAGAGAATTCGAACTGCCGGGGAGGAGCGACGGACAAATCCTTCCTTTCCCTCCTTCCCTCATCCTCATCCTCCTCTTCCTCCTCTTCCTCTTCTCCCACTTCCTCCCCTTTTCCCACTGGGATCATTCCCACCTCCCATCCCAGCCAGCAAAACACCTGGAAATCCCGATATTCCGGCGCCGAGTCATTCCCGCTGCCCCAAACGCGGTGGGAACGTTCATCCTCCCGAATCCCGACCCTGTGGAGCACGGGACGGATCCGGGCTGGGCCCGGGGCGTTCCGTGGTTGATATTTTCCCCGTTTTCCCTGGTTTTATCCTGTTTTCCCTGTTTTTTTTCCCCCCATCCTCATGCCAGAGCCGCTCCCACAGAACCACCGGAACCACGAACGCCTCCGATTCCGGTCACGGAATTTTTGAAGGGGAAAAAAAATTCCGGCAGCCGCTTTTTGAAGGGAACAAAAACCCCTTCTCCCCCGCTCCTCCCGACGAACCCGCGCCCACCGGGGGCCGGGAATCGCCGGGAACGCTCCAAAGGGAGAGGGGAAAATTGCGGGGGTGGAATGGAATGGAATTCCTTGGGAGGAATAATCGGGGAGCCGGAGGTTGCGGGGTCCCAGCCGAGCTCGTTTTCCCCGCGTTTGGTGCCTCGGTGGCGCGACCGGAGCTAAAAGCGCGGGTGTGAATCGGCGGGAATGCGGCGGGGATTCCGGGATTTTATGGATTCGCGGGAGGAGCCGGGCCGTGGTTGTCCGTGCGGATCCCGTTCCCGAGCCTTTATTCCGGATTTTTTTTAAAAAAAAAAAAAGCCTCGTGGTGAGTTCCGTGCCCGCCCGAAGTCCCGAATCAGCAGGAGAGTGGGATTTTCCCACTGCTCCAGCCCTAAGGAGGCAAAAAAATTCCCGTTTTTTTGGGGGGGGAGGCTGGCTGGGAGTGAATTAGGGAGAGAAACTGGGAATAAATCCAACATTTCACCCGGGAAATGCCTCTCCCATAGGAACGCGGCTCTTTTCCTGCTTCTCCGGTAGGATCGGGGCTCTATTCCTGCCTCTCCTGTAGGATTGGGATTCTTTTCCTGCTTTTCCATAGGATCAGGGCTCTTTTCCTGCCTCTCCCGGAGCCCCCAGCAGGCCTGGAGCGCGGATTTGATTCCCAACCGGAATTTGGGCCGCAGCAAATCAAGGATTAATCAGGTTCTATAAATATCAGCGTCCCTCTCCCGGGCTCAGCTCCCGTTCCGGCGCCTTCCAGCAAACCTCAGGATCCGAACATTCCCAGAAATCCCCTCGGATCCCTCCCGGCCTCCCATTATCCTCCTCTTTCCATTCCACGTTTTCCTCCAGCTCGCCCGACCCGATCCCGAGTCGCAGCCACGGGGAAGGGAGGGGGAATTTCCATTCCCAATTCCCGGGCGGGTTTAACAGGTGGATGAACTTCCCGAGGATCCTCCAGGGTTGTTCATCATCCCGGAATTCCCAGTTTTCCCGCAGCCTGGAGCCCCCGGCGTGGCCATGGCAACTGGATTTGCTTAAACGCAGCTCAGGAGCGGAGTTAATTTTAGATGAGGTGAGGAGGGAGCTGCCGCAATCCTTGGATTTCTCCTCTCGGAATGATTCCCAGGAATTCCTGCACCGCGGCAGCCGCCTGAACCTCGTTATCCAGAGAATAATTCGTTATCCATGGAATTACAACAGGGTTCGGGTTGGGAGGGGTCTTTAAAGGTCTCGTTCCCACCCCAACTCGTTTAATTCCAACTGATCCATGGAGTTGGTCCTCACCAATCCCGACCGAGGAGCCGAATTCCTCCTCCGTGAGCTCCTCAGGCTCCGGCTTTTTCCATGAATATTCCGCTGACGGATTCCTTGGCTCCCGTGCCGGAGCCAACAGCCAAATCCAAAGGAACTTTTGGAGAGAGCTTTCCAGAAAGCCCATCCAGAGCTGCCCGTCCCCAGCAATCCCAGAGCCATCCCGCCGGGAAGAGGGAGGGAGGGATGGAAGGAAAGCTGAGCCAGAGCTCGGAGCTCATCCCGAAAATCTCCTGCCGTGCGTTTCCCAGCAGCTGCCGCAGGAAGCATTCCACGATTTGGTTTTTTATCTGGCCGGGAAAACCCGAAGCTGCTCGCAGGGAAGTTTTCCAGGCGAAACTTGTCCACGGAATTCTTTTCTGGGAGGAATTCTCTCCGTTCCAGCCTCGCTCCGACAAATCCGGGCCGGTGCTCCCGATGCTCCCGCCCGGAGCTGCTTCCAGCAGCACCGGCCACGGGATAATTCCATGGGAATAATTCCGTCCTGAATGGTTCGGGACTGGCCTGGAGCATCTCCAAGGACTTTCCGTGAGTCCTGAGCTTCCCGAACATCCCGGGACAGCGTTGGATGCATGGAGCTGTCTCTTCCCAAGGAGCGCTCTGCGGGATTGGCCCTCGTTAATCCTCACCCTGTCATTAACCGCAGCATTTAATTAATAAATTAGCATCTGGTTGGGCACGGACAGGACATGGATCAGCGGGAATGAGTCTCTGGAGGCCGTGGATCTGCAGCAGTGTTGGGAATGCCGGGCAAGGACAGGCACAGGAAAATCCCGTGGGAACGATGAGACGGATCCGGGGTGGTCCCTGTGTTGTCGCCTCCCAGGATAATTCCTGGAAGCTGGAAAAGGAATCTTCACCGGGAGCTGGAGTGCCAGGGCACAGGGAAGGGCTTCCCACTGCCAGAGGGCAGGGATGGATGGGATATTGGGAAGGAATTCCTGGCTGGGATGGAATTCCCAGAGAAGCTGTGGCTGCCCCATCCCTGGAAGTGTCCAAGGCCAGGCTGGATGGGGCTTGGAGCAGCCTGGGACAGTGGGAGGTGTTGGGGGTGGGATGGGATGAGTTTTCGGGATCCTTCCCACCCAATCCATCCCGGAATGACACAATTCCGGCCTGGGAATGGAGCCTGGATGCATCCCAGTTCCAGCAGCGACATTCCCGTGTTTCCATCCCATTCCAGAGCTGTTCCCTCTCACCTGAGACCTCAGGATGATCCCAGCCGGGATCCCAACCCCATCCCGGATTTGGGATAAGCGAACAGGGGATTTATCCCTCTCCCTGCTCCCTTGAAGGGCTCCTTTCCCTCATTTCCCTTCCCTTTTACCTCCCGGCTTTCCCTGGGAATGCTCTGCCGGCGGCGCAAAAGCGCGGAATTATTATTCAGGGAAGGAGTGGGAGAGAGGCTCTAAATGCGGAGCGCGGGAGCGATCCTTAATCATCCCCATCATTCCCTAATTGCCGGAGCCGAGCCCGTTCCGAGGAGAACATGGAATGTTAAATTTAGACGGAGCACCGGGATCTATTCCGGGGGATTCGTGCTCTCCCCGCGACGGGTTCTGCCTCCCGCTCTTCCCGGGAATGTCGGCGCCGGGGGCTGGCGGAGCAGCGCCAGCCGCGCATTCCATGGGCCCCCGCCAGGAGTTCCCGGGAATGCGGCAGTGCCTGGGAAATGGGTGGAATGAGGATCCTGCTGGATTCCGCATGTGGATTTTTTTGGGGAAAATCCGTTCCGTGGCCGGTTCCGACGGCGCCGCATCCAAAGGCACCTCAGGACGGGATGGGGAGAATCCTGCCCGGCGCTCCAGTGTGGAGGAGGATCCATAGGAAACCATGGATCCATTTTCCTCTATTTCCGAGGTCCCAGACGGGCAGAATTCCTTGTTCTCCTCATTCCCTGCTCCCTGATTTCAGAGCGCTTTTCCAAGCCCTCCTGGTGACATTCAGACGGAGCTCCAGCAGCAGGGCTGGGATCTCCCATGTCAATCCCAGATTCCCATTGTTCTCCATCAGGAAGACTGGGATCTCCCACACATTCCCAGATTCCCATTGTTCTCCATCAGGAGGGCTGGGATCTCCCACACATTCCCAGATTCCCATTGTTCTCCATCAGGAGGGCTGGGATCTCCCACACATTCCCAGATTCCCATTTTCCTCCAGCAGCAGGACTGGGATCTCCCACGTCAATCCCAGATTCCCGTTGTCCTCCGCCAGCAGCACCTCCCCAAAAATTCCCTCCGTGGCCACGCCGCCTCCTCTCCCTGTCCCCCACCTCAATCCAAGCATTCCCATTTTTTGGGGGGAGTCTGGAAGCAGCCGTGCCTCCCCTCTGCCCCTCCACACCTCCCATCCCTTTGGATGCTGCTATTCCCGGGAAAATCGACAGCGGGAGAGGGGCGGGGGGAGGAAAACCCAAAACTTAATAAGGCACTGAGACAACAGATTCATTAAAAACTCGTTAATTCCCGTCAGGAGCGGCTTTAATTAACAAATCCCGGGAACTGCGGCACTGCCGCCGCTCCTGTGACCACCTGAGTGCCGCTAATGAAATGCCAGTTAAAATTCCCCGGAATCTGGCAGCGCCTTTTCCGCCCGCTGCCAAGATTTTCTCCGCAGCCTCCGAGTTCACCTCGTTTGTCATTGTCCTCCCCGAGCTGGAGCGGGGCTGGGAGAAGGGGGGGAGGTTCTTGGAAAACATTCCCAGCTTTCTCCTCTCCTTCCCAGCAAAGGTTGGTTGCTTCTCCCGGGTGTTCTTGGCCAAATCCTGCTTTTCTCCTGGAGTTTTTTCGGGGCGGTGGGAGCGTCGGTGCTGCTGTTTTCCGTGGGATGTCGTCCTGCTGGCTCCGGGATGAGGTTTGGTGGGAATGTCCCTGCTCGGGGACTCGGTGGCCGCCCTTCCAAACCGTTCCATGATCCTGGGAATATTTTCCTCATCCCAGGCTCCTTCAGCATCCTCAGCCAGGGAAAATCCTCATTCCCGTCCCACCCACGGGCGACAGCTCCAGTGGGACCCTCATTCCCTGAGGACGCTCCTTGGCCTTCCCAGGCATCCCTCGGGAAGGGAATGGGATCCATCAGCTCCATTTATTCCTTGGTGGCGCGTTCCTCCGAGCAGTTCCCGGTCAGAGCCGCGGAAAAGCTGCGGAAAAGCTCCGGAGGGACCTTGGGCGGACGGGCTCCGATCCCAGCTGGGGCTCCGTGGGCAGCGGGGAATGAGGGCCTGGAATGGCTGAGCCCGGCACCGTCTGGAGCCCGGGAACGCCCGAGGAAAACAAAACCTGCTCCGAGAAATAAAGGAAGGGCGGCAAAGCCCTTTGGAGAGAGGAGCAGGAGGATCCGTTGTCCAAGGGTTGGGAAAGGGATTTGTATCCCAAGGGTTGGGAAAGGGATTTGCATCCCTTCCCTTTCCCTTTTCCATTTTCCCTTTTCCCTTTTCCCTTTCCCTTTTTTCCCTTTTCCCTTTTCCCTTTTCCCTTTTCCCTTTTCCCTTTCCCTTTCCCTTTTCCCTTTTCCATTTTCTCTTTTCCCTTTCCCCTTTTCCCTTTTCCCTTTTCCCTTTCCCTTTCCCTTTCCCTTTCCCTTTCCCTTTCCCTTTNCCCTTTTCCCTTTTCCCTTTTCCCTTCTTTTCCCTTCCCTTCCCCCTCTGAAAACGTTCCCGGAATAATGAAACCCCGGGATTTCTTTGCCCACTTCCAGCCTCCTCCGCACTTCCCGCTGACCTCTGTTGGCAAAACCAAACGGAATCGATTTATCCACGGCGCTCCCGATTTCCCGGAGTTTTTCCCCCCCTGCCCTTTGATGTGACAATCCGAGGCGTCCCCTCGGCTGCGCAAACGCCGCATCCATAAAATCCACGGCGTTCCCACGCTGGGATTTACATAACGGGGACACTGGAGGCATCAAAAGGAATTGGAGATGAGGTTTAGGAGCGATCAGAGATCCCACGGAGAGGAGGGAGCGGGAGTGGGAAGGGAAGGACAAGGAAAACACCGGGAATGTCCCCGGCTCTTCCGGTGCCACTTGTCCTGTCTTATCCAGGAATTCCAGCTCCAAACATCCCCAAGTGTCCCGGTTTTCCTCGGGAGCGGCAGCAGGCGTGCAGGGACACATCGGGACGGGGCATCCGGAATTCCTGGAAGAATTCCTGGAAGTGTCGCCAACCCGGCTGAGCCCCAAGGAGGGGACACAGGGCGGCTCTTCCCGAGGGAATTTGCAGCTGGATGCGGCTGGAAGTGCACGGGATGCTCCAGTGCTCCGGGAAGGGATGGAAGGAGGGGATGTTTAACCCCAGGAATCGGAGGATCAGTCAACCAAGCTCCTCCGGAATTCGGGAAATGGCTTTGGAAAGCGTTCCGAGCATCCACCAGGGCCTGATCCAAACCCATCCCAACACCCAAATTAATCCCAGTTAAGCCTGGATTCCATGGGCCAGATCCCACAGTGGCAGCTCAGCGGGAATCCGGGGCAGATTTGGGATCGCAGGATCCCTGCGAGGGCAAAAGCCCCATAAACCATCCCAAAATCCCCGTTTTCCTGCTGCTCCGAAGGTCTCCTCTGCGGAGCTGAGCCCCAGAGCTCGGATTTTAGGATTTCTCCTCTAGGATCAGCATCCCTGGGCTCCCACCCTCCTCTTCCTCACATCCCAACCCTCTTCCCACCCTCAAGGCTTTCCCTGAGCCTAAACAAATCCAGGGATAAATAATCCGAGGATTTGGAGATGCTCCATCGCCATGGCAACCCTGCCTCCTCCTCCTCCTCCTCCTCCTCCAGCCGGGAGCATTCCCGATCTCCCACCGCCTTTCCAGGGCTCCAATCCCCTCGGATCAGTGCCCCCCCCCTAAAAAAAGCAGATCCCAGGTTTTTCCCCTCCCGTTTTTCCAGGATTATTCTCCCTGCTCCGTCCTCCCCATCCTGGTGGGTTTTGCCTCCCGGCCCCGCGGCGCTGGAAGCAGATCCCGGCGGGCAGGGAGAGGGGTTGGAGCCCTGGAAAATCCGCTGGGTTTGGTGGGAATTGAGCTCAAAACCATCCAGACCCTTCTCCGGGAGCATCCCAGGGTTCGTCACCGCCTGGGAAGAGGCAGAGGGAGGGAAAAATATCCCGGGATAAGCCCCGGTGTTAAACGGCCCTGCCACAAACGCCGCAGGGTTTAATTCCGTTCGTGTCCGGCAGTAAAAGAAACAAATTCCCCCAGAATACACCCGGCAGCATTCCCAGCCTTTTCCCAAGCTTTTCCCTTCCTGTGGGTTTTTTTTTAGGAAGTTTCTTTCCCTCCGGAGCGATCTCCTGCCTCGGGGTTGGAAGTGTGGGCGTGGGAGACGGCAGCGGGAGAGAGGCAGAGAAAATTCCTGCAAGGCAAAGCTCATTCCATAAAAAACCCCCAAGTTATCTATAAAAACACCCACGTTATCCAATGAAAAATCCCCACGTTATCCATAAAAAACCCCATGTTATCCATAAAAAACCCCCACGTTATCCATTGAAAACCCCCCACGTTATCCATGAAAAAACCCCCATGTTATCCATAAAAAAACCCCACATTATCCATAAAAAACCCCACGTTATCCATAAAAAAACCCCACGTTATCCATAAAAAACCCCCACGTTATCCATTGAAAAACCCCCACGTTATCCATAAAAAACCCCACATTATCCATAAAAACCCCCATAAACAGGAGGACTCCATCAGGGATGTCCGCCCCTGGAATCGCTTCCCAAAAAGTGGACGCAAAGATGTCCGGGAATGCGGAAAGGATCAACCCCGCCGCATTCCGGGGGGAGCCGGTCCCGTTTGGGCTCTGATCCCGGTTATTCCCGGGTTTTATGGGATGGGCCCGGATTTATGGGCGGCTTTTATGGCAGCCGCAAAGCAGCCCCGAAGCGGGGAATGAGGGAAGAGGAGGAACATTTCCCATTCCCGGATGGCGGGAAGGGTTCTGCGGAGGATCCCGGGGGGGGTCTCGAAGGAACAGGAGGTGGGAATTCGGGGAATTTGCTTGAATTTGGGGTTGGGGTTAAAAATGGGGTTTTGGGATCCTTGTCTCGAAGGGGCGCAAAGGCGGGGAATTCTCCGAGCAGCTCGGAATGCGGGAAGGGAGAGGGAGGAGGAAAACGGCTGGGAATGGATCCCAGTCCATCCCAACACCCAGCGGTTCCTTCCTTTGGGACTGGAGGCGTCCCAAAACATTCCCGAGCCTGCAGGGATCCTCCATCCACGAGGTTTTCCTGGTCCAGAAAGGGGGGAAAAAAAGGCGCTGGAGCCCTTTGTCCATCCAGGTCTGGTAGAGCTGAGCTCAGCTGAGCCCGGCTTAACCCTCCCGATCTCCTGATTCTCCAGGGAAACTCCTCGGGGCATCTCCCCGAGGACATCACCTCGTGTCCTACGGGATTGAAAAAACGGGAATCTCCTCCCGACCCTACCGACGTGAGCGGGGAAAACCCACCCCAGGCTCCAAGCTGCTCCTCCAGCAGGGAAAAAAATTTAACCCCTTCCCAGGGAACCTTCTCCGGGCGGATCCCGGAGCCGGCCAGGGAGGAGAAGTGCTGGCGCAGCAGGGAAGATAAATCAGAGCCATCTCGGCTGCGATCCCACGCAATTAAAACCTGGATCGGGATGTGCTCGGCTGCCTGAGGAGCATCTCGGGAGCGACGGGAATTACTCAGCCTCTGCAGCAGCACGGCAGGAGCGAGGTGGGGCACGGAGAGGGCTCCGGGACACCTGGGAGCGGCTTCTCCGTCCCCCCCAAGGAGTGCCTGGAGCAGCGGGAATGCCGGATTCCAGCTCCTTCCCCGCCCAGAGCAGGGGCTGGCTGGAAACGCGGCTGTGGGGATGCTCCTGCCGACCCTAAAAGAGTGCGGGGGACGCTGCCAGGGCGGGTCAGGACGTGCCCTCTGCAAGGCCACGGCGCCAGGGAGGGGACAGCGGTGTCCCCACCCCGCTGGAGGCGGGAAGGGGATCCCGGAGGAAGGGATTCGCACAGGGATGCGGAGGCCAGGGAGGAGAAAACCAGCCTGGAGAAGGGATCTGTGCTTTCGGGGATGCTCCTGCCGGTCCTAAAGAACAGGGCGGGACACTGCCGGGGTGGACGAGGCAGTGACGGTGCCGCGGCGCCAGGGAGGGGACAGCGGTGTCCCCACCCCGCTGCGGACGGGAGGAAGCCGAGGATGGAGCTGCTGCCACCCCAGCGCCTCCAGGGGCGCCTTTAGGGCCGATGGGTGCCCCCCAAAAAGACCCACCCCCCAGCAGCTCCAGGCTGTGCAGGGGGACCCAGCCAGGAGCAGGAGCATCCGGCAGGAAAATCCTTCCTGTCCCCAGAGCTGGAGTGGCCCCGGCGCGGGGCTGTGCCGTGGGGTTGAACCCCGGGGCAGAGGGGTCAGGTGGCACCTCCGAGCGCTGAGAGATTCCCTCGGGAACCGGGACCGGGCTGGAGATGCCCTCCCCCGCTCCATGGGAAGCACCGGGAATGGGCACGGCATGGTTTGGGGTGGATCGGAGTGGCCGGCTCGGCCTCTGTGCCCGGGGATCAGCGGGGAGGGAGAGTGAGGAGCTCTCCCTGCCGGCCCCACAGCCCGGAGGGGCTGCAAACCAGGCCCTGCTCCCAGCGCCCCACAGCCCTGCCAGCGGGCACGGGCACAAAAACCCCCTGGAAAGGCTCCTCCGGCCCGCTGGGGCTTCCACAGGATGCTGATGGGATCTGCGGAAAATAAATGGCCCTTCCCTTGCATGACCCAGCGCCGACTGAAACCTCCGCTTTTCCCTTTCGCTGTCGGAAAAGCCTCGAGGGGCCGGTGCGGCTGAGCCCCCCTGACCCCGGGGACGCGCTGCAGAGCCCGGCAGGGACGCTAAACCCGAGCCCCGATCCCACCGAGCGTCTGCAGGAGGGCTCTGCCGGGGCGGGGGGGCCGAGCCGCGGGCG
>VXAZ01004434.1:1291-14930 GCA_013399875.1 Gymnorhina tibicen | reverse complement strand
ACAAATAAATAGCCCAGCCCTGCCCCTCCCCGCCGCGGCTGCACCGGAGCCGCGCACCCGCCCGCAGTGCCCGGGTCCCGGTGCCAGGCGCCCAGCCCTGCCCNAAAAAAATCGGGAACGGGCAGAGAGCGGTGCTCCGGGAGGGGATGAGGGGTGCGGGAGGCAGCCGGGGATGGATCCCAGGCGGTGGGAGCAGCATTCCCGCTCCTGGAAACTCCTCTGGGATCGAGCGGATCCTCACCCGGCGCGGATGGGAATGGGGGGTGACGGCGGCGGAGCCTGGGGGGCTGCGCCGGGCACGGAGCCGCCGGCGGGGCTGGAATCCAGGGATGCTTCTGGCAGGATGCGATCCGGGCGGGAGCGGCGCTTGCCGGGCATTAACCCCTCGGTGCCTGGGCGACGCGGAAAACGTGGCGGGAGGGACGTTCGGTGGGGAAAAGCGGCTGCGGAATAAACAAACACCGCGGTCCTTGGGGCTCCTTCCAGCCTCCTTCACCTGCGGGCGCCGCCTCGGCCGCTCCAGGGAGGGGACGGCCTGGCGGGGAGCTGGGGACGGCAGAGGTGATGGCAAAGGACGCGTCGGGAGCGGCCGGGGTGGCATTTTGGTGGCGTTTTAATGGTTTTAATGCCATTTCCCTGCTTTCCGTGCCGGNCGGGGCTGTGCCCCGCCGGCCCGGAGAGCCCCCGGGATCATCCCAGGAGCCGCTCCGGGAACGGGAGCGGGGCTGGCAGGGACCCCGCGCTCCGTGTGCGGCTGAGCCAGCGCTTGCCCTCGCCTCTCCCAGTTGCTCAGAGCGGCCCCGGCTTCTCCCGGCGCCTGGAAAAAAAGGGATTGGAGACACCCGGGAGGAGCGGGAGAAGCGCCTGGACGCGCAGGGGGTGCTCGGGGCCGGGAAAAGCCCCTTGGAGCGGCGTTTCCAGGGATGCTTTGGCTGGAAGTTGCAGGTGGGTGCTGCCATGGCTCCTGGGCACCGGGATCTGCTTCCTCAATCCTGGATCTGCCCAGGCTGGGAGCTCGGGAGCCACGCACGGGTGTCACCTGTGTCCCCTCCTGCGTCCCCTCCGTGTCCCCTCCCTGTCCTCTCCCGGGGACGCTGCGCTGGTGCCGAGCCAGGACCCAGCCCTGCCTTCCCTGGAGCAGCCCCGATCCCGCAGGATGCGGGCAGAGCCCCTGGAAAGGCTGGCGTGGGAATGTCTCATCTCTGTCTCCCTCATCCCGAGCCTGCGGCCACGGGAGGTGGCTCAGGGAAAGATTCCCTGTCCTGGGGATTGTCTTGGGATGTCCCTCAGGTCACTCCCGGCTCCAGCCCTGGCTCCCTGTGCCAGAGGATCCCGATCCGGCTCTGCCGAGGCTTTTCCTGGCATTCCCGGCTCTCCGTGACAGCTTTGTCACCCGCTGGCACCGCCGGGAGCGGCAGAGCAGGATCGGGATCCGAGGGCCGGGCTCGGCCGCTGCTCCTGGGCCATTCCCAACCTTTTCCTTTGGGTGGGATCTCTCTTCTCCTCCGCAGCGGAAAACAGGGAGCTGAGCCGTGCCAGGAGGAGCCCTGGCAGAGCCCGCAGGATCCCTCTGGCACATGGAAAAGGGCCGGGAATTCCGCAGGACCCCGAGCCGACCCCGATCCCGACCCCATCCCGCCTCAGCGGGGCTGTGGAGCAGCAGGAATTCGCTTTTCCCAAAAACCCGGGCACGGAGCTGGAATTGCCTCCCCGAGGGTTCGAAGGAGCCGCTCCCATTCCCATGGAAGCTCCCATTCCCATGGAAGCTCGGATTCCAGAGGCGGAGCAGAGCTCCAGCCACGGCTCCTTCTCCTGATGGCTTCCGGCAGCCGAGGGATCGTCCCTGCTCCTCGTTTTAGCTGGGAAAAAACCCCGCTTCCCTGCCTTTAGGGACGTGATCCTGGATTTCCTGCTGGGATAGGGATGGGGGGATGCTGGGAAGGTCCAGGCTGGGAATGTCCAGGCTGGGAATGCCGCCTGTCCAGGGCTCTGTCCCTTTATTCCCAGATTTTTCTCCTGGATCACCCTGGTCATCAACGCCTCTTCCCTTCCCTGTGAGATTCTATGGGATAACATTCCCGACGTCCCAAAGTGCCGGTCCAGGACACAGGAATTCGTCACCAATCCCCCCTTTCTGCTCCCACATCCCTTTTCCAGGACATGAAGGAGCTGTTCCCGCTGCCCTTTCCCAATCCCAAGCTTCCAGACCTTGGAATGAGGGCTGGGATCTCTCCCCCGTGACTCTGGTTTTATGGGATTATTCCCGAGGGAATGATTCCCAGCTCCGCACGGAGAGCAGAAACTCGGGAAGGAGAATCCCAACCCCAGTGCGAGGGCACCGGGATGAGCAGGAAAATGGGATGAGTTCAAAACTCCTGTGGATAAAGCCCCGCGCTGGGATTTTGGGGTGGAATTTTGGGGGTGGAATTTTGGGGCCGGGATCGCTGCTCCTGAGTTGGGGGTCTCGGGGTATCCCCCTTTGTCCTCCTGCTCCCAGCACCCCTTTTCCCAGGACCCAGGCAGCCTCTGGAATGCCCGCCAGCATTCCAGGACATCCATTTACTTACGGAGGGCTTTGGAAAAAGCTGTTCCAGCCGCTGGGTTTTGGGATATTTTGGGAAAATCGCTCCGGGTGCAGCCCCAGGAGCCTTTCCTGTGCCCTCTCCATGCAGCCAGGAGCTCCTGGAGATCATTTCCATGGAAAACGCGGGATAAGGGCCGGAAAAACCCCCATTCCCACTCCAAATCCTGGCAGCGGGAGCTGTTTGCAAACACTCGGGGAAAAAGCAGGAATTATGTGTCGGCTCCGCTCGGAGCGCGATCCCGGATAACAAATAAATATGGGAAAAATTGGGATCCGTTCCCAGACAATTCACAAAGGCCTTAATTGGGATTGAAGTCTGGGGCTCTTCTCACCCAGACAAGCTCGATCCATAAATTATTCGGGATAAATTATTCAGGATAAATTATTCACCAGCTCTGCTTGGAATCAAGGCCGGTTTTCCCCCTCCAGGAATGATCCCGGATCTTCCCGACCCTCTCCAGGCTCCAGAGCCTCTCCCAACCTCCGTTAAAATCCCGTTTTTTAGTGGAATTTAGAGCCCATCCTAAAAAAAAAAATAATCAATCCCTGATGGAATTTGAGGGTCGGGGCTTTGTCCTTCCCGGTGGCCAAAACGAGGAGAATCCAGGCTGGGAAAAAAATCGGGTTTTTTTTTTTTTTGGGAAGAGAGAGGCTTTAATAAGGAATTTTAAATCCTTCATCGGTGAGGAATTTGTAGGAATCGGCAGGAAAAGGGGTTTTGCATCTTTCCCAAAGGATGAGAGGAGCCGGCTCCAGGTCTTTTTGAGGAAGGAAAAAAGTGGGAGGGGGAGAAAAAAAAAAAAAAAGGATAAAAAATACAAATTCTGGATACCTGGAAAAAGGGGGGGGGGAAATTGGGATTTTTTCCTATTTGCGATCCATTAAAAATTCCCCGGTTCGGTCTGTGCCGGGAGAAGCTTTCCCGAAGCTTTTCCATCGTGCGGTTGTCGCCTTTCCCGGGACGATCCTGAAATTTCAAGGAATATTTTGGGTGCTCCGAGCGGCGTTTGGCGCCTCACCAAAGCCTCTCCCTCGCCTTGAAATCCCAAAAAAAAAAAAAAAAAAAAGGGAAAAGGGCGGCGGCTTTGATCCCGAGTTGCAAATTGCTGCGGAGCCGCAGAAATTTCCCGGGAATGTTTTGATTCCCATGGAAAATTCTGCTCCCGGTCCCATTCCTGAGTCACTTTTCCCAGCTCCTCCGAGCTGCCGCTGCTGCTCCCGGGATGGGCTGTCCCGGTCCTGGCTCTGGGAAGCTCCCGCATTCCGTAATTCCCGGCGCCGGGCGGGATTCGTCCCTTTGGAAGCACCGAGGGTCGGGATTGGGGTCAATCCTTCAGAATTCCAGGTCCCTGGCACCCATCCACGCTGGAATCCCCGGCTGTGTTTCCCTTTCCATGGAATTCTTGTTAAAAACGGGATTCCAGGGATATTTCCCAGCTGCTTTTATGGCTCTTTCCTAATTCCTTGGCTCCCTTTTTCCTGGATAAATCCCCCCGGGAAGCGCCGCTTCCTTGGGCAGGGTTGTCCTCCCCGGCTCGGCCATGGATTTTCCCAGTTTCCCTCAGGTTTTAGGGCTGTTCACATCCCAAATCCATCCCTTATCCCGCTGGAATCTCCGCTCCAAGGCTGGCAGCAGGGATCCAGGGGCTGCCCTTGCCTTCGGGGTGGGTTTTCCAGGGGCTGGGAATGGGAGGACAGGGATCAGCTTTTCCTGCGGCATTTTCCAGGTTTTCCTGCTGCACAGAATCCCTGGAAATGGAGGGATTTTCCATGGGAATGAGCACTGGGATGCTCCTTGGATCCCCAAATCTCTCCCTTCCTGCTCCAGGGCCATTCCAGCTCCAAACCCAGCGGTGCCGGTGCCCAGGTGACCCTGGCTCATCCCAAGTTTTTCTCCATGGATGAATCCCCACTTCCCTCCTCTCCCAGAGGCCCCTGGGATGATTTTATCCCTGGAAGTGGGATTTGCCGGGAACCAGGGAGGGCTTTTCCACCCGGCGGGAGGAGGGGGGGGATGCGGATCCACATCCCGCTGGAAAATCCCTGTCTGGGAGCCCGGGGAGGGGCTCAACCCCCAAAATTCCATAAAAACCGCGCTGCTCCACCCCTCCCCAACTCCCCGAGCCTTTCCCGGCGCTTCCAGAGGGATTCGCCTCCATCCCACGGATCCGCTCCGTGCCCGGGGAGGGCTGAGGCAGCCCCGGAGCCGTGCCTGGCAGTTGCCATGGCAACCGTACATTTTCCTTAGGATTCCTAATGACTCCTTGGCATCCGCACCGATCCACGGCTTTTTTTGGGATGCTGGAGGTTGTTCCCCTTCCTCGGCGGGGCTGGATCCGCGCTTGGAAAGCCTGGATTTGCTCTTTTCCCGGCTTTTTCTTTACTGCTGGAGCTTCCCTGAGCTGCGGCCAGCGATTCCAGGCTTGGAATTTTTCGGGAAGGGGGAGCCGGGCTGCCTCCGGCTGTCCCCTGCCAGCGGGACCTCGTGTCCTTGTGGAATTCCAGAGGCATCCCGGCCATGGAGCAGCAGCTGCGGGATCCAGGGATCCACGGGGCGGGATCAGCTCTGCCAGGAGAATCCCGGATCCTGCGGACACGGCTGGGATGTCATTCCACGGGATCGGGATGGGTTTGGTCACTCCAGGCCTTTGTGGCATCCAAGGAGGCTGGGATGCTCCAGGGAAAAAAACACGGAGAGGCTTCCCGGGGATTGGGAACGGCTCTGATCCCACAGCGCTCCCACGGCTGCCATCCCGAGCTTTCCTCTGCTGGAATTCCGTGGGAGAAGCCCTGGGGCTCTCCCCGCTCTTCGTGACCCCATCCCAGCGCCCATTCCCGACGCTGGAATTCCCTGGAATCGCTGCCCCCTCCCTGTTCCCATCCAGCTCTCCCTGCCTCCCTTTCCTCCCGGAGGAGCAGCTCCATCCATGGATGGAGAGACAAATTAGCTGGAAGCGGGAATGGCCCGGCCTGAGCGAGATTCCCGGTTCTCCAGCGAGATTCCCGGTTCTCCAGCCTCTTTCCTGTGCGGCATTCCCGCCTCCAGCAATATCCTGAGCCGCAGGAATGTTGTTTCCAACCACAGGAACCTCGGGAGAAATAACGGGAGCGCTCCCACCATGGGTTGGGTTTTAATCACACCCAGGGATTCATTCCCGGTTTTTTCCAGCTTTAATAACCTGGATTTCCCCTCCCCGGCTGGGGGGAATTTAAGGAGCCGGGATTTATCCCTCCGGAGGGAATCCCACACCGACTGGAGGAATATTTCTTCCCAAAATACCCCGAGGGGCCGCGCTGGAGCAGCCCCCGGCCATTCCCAGCCTCTGGATCGGGCCATGGCTGGGGCTGGGAGGTTTTCCAGGCGATCCAGCATCCCGGGATGCCGGGAGCCCCCTTCTCCAGCATTCCCAGTGTCCCACTGGGAGCGGATCGGTTGGGATGCGCTCCCCCGGCCTCCGCGCCCTTCGGATCCCACCGTTCATGGAAAACCACGTGGATATGGGAGCTTTGACATTCCCGGGAGCGTCCCCGCCCCGTCCCGCTGCCCTTGGCGTGGGAAGAAGGGGAAGAGGGGGAGGTCTGGGGGGAGCTGCTCTGCAGATGAGGCGGCGTTAATGAGGAATTAATTATCGATCGTTCCCGCCGGGAAGCCGATCCCCGGGAAGGTCACCGGGAATGACGCGGCACAGCAGCGGCGTCCTCGGCGTGCCCTGGGACCATCCCTCTGCTCCTCTAGGGCATGGAATGGGGTGGGATGGGATGGGATGGGATGGGATGGGATGGGGACGCTGGCGTCTCCCGGCAGGCGAGGGTAGCAGGGAAAGGGACAATTCCCTGCGGGAATTCTGCTCCTGGGAGAGGCCGCAGCTCCGCTCGTTTGTCTGATCAGAGCGAGCGGAGATAACGGGGAGCGATCCCAGCATCCCTCGTCACTCCCAGCTCCTCGGCGGGACTGACTCGATTTTTTTCCAAAGGATTCAGCATCCAGAGCTTTCCAAATCCTTCCCGACAGGCGCAGGGCAGAGGGACCCTCGGAACATCTCGTCCCGAGGAGCTGCGGGCGCGGAGCCGCTGTCGCTGTCGCAGCTCAACGGGAGCGGGCAGCCCCGGGCAGCCCCTGGCAGCTGCCGCGCTTCCCGATCCATGCCCGATCCATGCCCGATCCATGCCCGGGTCGCTGGAGCGGCGGGAGCCGGCTCGGGGTCACAGCGGGAAAGGAGCCGCCGCTCCGGATCACGGGGATGCGGCGTGCGGAGCATCCCTGAGGGAGAGGAGCCGCGGGAATTGTGCCGGGCTGAGAGGTCCGGGTGGGGCTGCCCGCCTGGCACTGCCCACCGGGCTCTGTCCACCCGGCACTGACCACTTGGCACTGCCCACCCGGCTCTGCCCACCCGGCTCTGTCCACCCGGCACTGCCCACCGGGCTCTGCCCACCCGGCTCTGTCCACCCGGCACTGCCCACCGGGCTCTGCCCACCCGGCGCTGCCCACCCGGCACTGACCACTTGGCACTGCCCATCCGGCTCTGCCCACCCGGCCCTGGTGATGAGCAAATCCTTGGAGCAGGGTGGGCTCTGACCCACTCCGGGTGCAGCGAAGGCTCTGGGGGTCTCCCAGCCCCCCGGCTGGGCACTCCTGGGCACTCAGGACAGAATTCCCGGCGCTGGCCGTGGAAGCGCGGCCGGCGCGAGCTCCGAATCCAACTCCTCGGGCAGGCTCCAAAGCCGCCCCACCTGGGAGCGAGCGCAATTAATTCCCCCAATCTGCGGCGCGATCGGCTCGCGAGGAGAGCAATTAGCGGGTCACAAATTGCAATTGTCATCTCACTCCCGGTTTTAATTTGCCCTAATGAAGGCTAAGTGATTCCGTCGCGCGCTCCTCCGCGGCCCCTCTGGCATCCCGCGGCCCTTTTCCCGGGAAAGCCGTTAATTCCCGGCGCGTTCCGGATTCCAGAGCCGACGGAAGTTTAACGGAAGGGCTGTGTCCGTGCGTCCGGCTCTGTCACAGCTCCGGGACGGGCACTTTGTGGCCGAGCAGGGCCAAATCCTGCCCCTTTTTCCAGGCTGGAAGCTGAGCCTGGATTCCCCCAGCAGCACCTCGGGGAAACCGCAGGAACCTGTGGGAGCGTTTTGGGGGTGGGGGGGGGGGGGGAAAAAAAACCACAACCGAATCAATTCCAGAGCCGAAACAACAATTCCAGAGCCAAGACAACCCTTCCAGAGGCCGGGAGCGCCAGGATGAGAACACCCGGCTGATTTCCCAGCCTTCCTCATTAAAAGGCAGCCGGAGAGAGGCAGAGAAGCTCCGAGATAAGAGGCGGCCGCTGCTGCTGCTGCCCCCGGGCTGCCGAGCCCGAGCCGAGCTCTCCGCTGCTCCCGTCTGCGTTTTTATCTCCTGGCTGCCTCCCAGACAAGCAGGAATAACAGGAATCGCGTTATCGCCTTCCCTGGAGGCGAAGATGCAGGAGACTCGGGGGAAAAAAATGTCAAAAATCCCATCCCTGTGCACAAAACAAGGATTGAGCGCGGGGGAAGGAATGGCTGGGAAAGGGGGAGGAGGAGCAGCGCCGCGGCGCTGGATGGGTTTGGAGAGGGTTCTGCCGATCCCGGGGGCTCCAAGCGCTGTCCAAGCTGGTCTCGGACACTTGGAAGGCTTGGGAAAGCTGCGCCAGGGTCTCCGCGCCCTCGCGGGGAAGGATTTCTTCCCAAAATCCCATCTAAACCCTCGTTCCTGCCAGCGAAAAGGAAGCTGGGGATGTCCCCGCAGCTCCCAAACCCGGGCTGGGAACGCAGCCGCTTCTCCCGAGCGGATTTCCCGGCACGATTTCACCGGGACTTTGCCAGGCGTTCCCCGTCCCGAGTAAATATTTTTTTCAGGGAATAGCATCCCGAAATTCCGGCTGGAGGCGGCTGCGAGGGACACGGGGACAGGTGTGGGGACCTCGGGGAGGGGTGTTGGCTTTAGGGGGGTGAAGCTGCTGGAAAGGGAAGTGGGAACAGCCTCGTATCCCAAGAAAACCCGTCCATCCCAGAAAAACTCTCCCATCCCAGGAAAACCCTGGTATCCCAGGAAAACCCTCCCATCCCGACAACACCCACCTCGGGAACATCCACCCCCGACAACCACCGAGCAACACCCCCCCCATCCCCCCGGGAATTTATGAAAACGCCTCGAAGACACAAAGTTTTCCCTCTCCAGCTGCAGAATTCCCTCTCCCGACGCCGTTCGAGGGATTTCGGGAGCTCGGGGTTGCCATGGAGCTCCGGCTGAGCCCGGGCATACAGATGAGGGGGGGACCCCGGCGGGGGCGGTTGCCACGGTACCGGCGACATTCGGGGCCCTTTGTCCCTTTATTTCTCCCGTTTGTTTTCCCTGCCGAGCTCGGAGCCGGGAGATCGGCTCGGGAAAAACGGCGCCGTTCCCACCCCCCCCGGAGGTTTGATGGGAGTAGCAAAATCCCGAGGAAAAGATGGCTCTTTCTCCCCGAGGAAATGGGATACAGAGGGCCAGCGGTGTGGGGATGCTGGGGAGTCCCGGATTTCGGGATGAAATCCCTCCCTGCGAGGGTCGTGACGGGGTGGGATGGAATTCCCGGGGAAGCTTCCACATTCCTGGGAGTGTCCAAAGCCAGGTTGGAGCACCCTGGGGTAGTGGGAGGTGTCCCTGCCCATGGCACTGAATGGGGATTTAAGGTCCTTTCTGACCCCAAACCATTCCAGGATTCCGTAATTCCATGGTCATTCCCTCCCGCCCCAGGCAGGGGAAAGGCTGGATACTGCTCCCAGCATCCCAAATTCCGCCATGGGCTGGATGGGGATGGAAAAACGGGAATGGGCAAGGGGAAGGTTTCCCCACAGCATCCAACGGGCACTTCCCACCTGCCCGTGCCGGGTGGGTGACAGGGACGGGAAAGTTCCGCTGTGCCCGGCCTGGGGTGGGGCGGGAGGAGATGGGGAAGATGGAGAAGATGGAGAAGTTGGAGGATGGAGAAGTTGGAGAAGCTGGGGAAGATGGAGAAGCTGGGGAAGATGGAGAAGCTGGGGAAGATGGGGAAGCTGGAGGAGATGGAGAAGTTGGAGGAGATGGAGAAGTTGGAGAAGATGGGGAAGATGGAAAAGATGGAGAAGCTGGGGAAGCTGGAGAAGATGAGGAAGCTGGAGAAGCTGGAGAAGATGAGGAAGATGGAGAAGCTGGAGAAGATGAGGAAGATGAGGAAGATGAGGAAGATGAGGAAGATGGAGAAGCTGGGGAAGATGAGGAAGATGGAGAAGATGGAGAAGATGGGGAAGATGAGGAAGATGGAGAAGCTGGGGAAGATGGAGATGGAGAAGCTACAGAAACTGGAGAAGCCGGGGAAGCCAGAGAAGATGGAAAACTGGAGAAGCCAGAGAAGATGGAGAAGCTGGGGAAGCTGGAGAAGATGGAGAAGTTGGAGAAGATGGGGAAGATGGAAAAGATGGAGAAGCTGGGGAAGCTGGAGAAGATGAGGAAGATGGAGAAGCTGGAGAAGATGAGGAAGATGGAGAAGATGAGGAAGATGGAGAAGCTGGAGAAGATAGAGAATCCAGAGATGGAGAACCTACAGAAACTGGAGAAGCCAGAGAAGCCAGAGAAGATGGAAAACTGGAGAAGCCAGAGAAGATGGAAAAGCTGGCGAAGCTGGGGAAGATGGAGAAGATGGGGAAGCCAGAGAATCCAGAGAAGATGGAGAAGCCGGGAAAGCCGGAGAAGCCGGGAAAGCCGGAGAGCGGCCCCGAGCTCAGCTCGCTCCAAGCTCTCCCCCAGCAAAGCCCGGCCTTGGCAGCACCACCAGGCCCCGCTGCTGTGAGGAAGAGGAGACGGGAATTTGCACCCGGGAGAGATCCAGACGGCACAGAAATTCCTTAGGGAACCGGGGGAACACTGGGAAAAACATGGGAGAGACACGGCATTCCTGGCGTGGGGGGAAAAAAGGGGAAACTGGGGTGTTTTCCATCTCCAGGGAACAACTGTTTCGGCCTCCTGGCTCCCCGTTTTTGGGAATAAACACAAAGCGGGAGCACTCCCTGTCTCCCCTGCTGCCATTCCCGCCGTGCCGCATCCCACGCCGAGGAAAAACCTGGAAGAGCAGCCGGACTTTGCTTCACGGCTTGAAGAAAAAAAATAAAGATAAAAAACCCCCCAAATGAATCCATAATTTTATTTTTTTTTTTTTTAAGGAGAAAAGATTCCCGAGGTATTTGAACAGCTGGAGAGTTTTTATAGACCCGAAAACGCCGGAGCACTTAAAAGGAAAGGTGTGGATCCATCAGAGGGAAGCGGGAATCGATGGATCCGTCCTTTCCTTTCAAGCTGTTTCTCTTTAGAAGCAGCGGGAAAGGAGGGAAAAGAGCGGGATCGATCCGGGAGGAGTCCATGCGGAATAAACTCGGCTCAGGAGCCCTTTCCAGGGCGAGCACGGCGGGGATAAAACTGAAACTTTTCTTTTCCCACTCTTTTAATGTTTTTTTCCCTGCTGGGCGAGAGGCTTTTAAGGGAAGAAAAGGTTGGATCGCGGTCAGCGTGGGGTAGGAAAGCCAGAGGAAATCGTGGAATTAAAGGTGGGATGGTGGCAGGATCTGGCGGCTCTGGCTGGATCTGGGGGGGGTTCAAACCCAACCCGGCCCCTCCCGGAGCATTCCCGGTATTTGGGGGGTGTTTTTCCCTAAGGAATAACCCACTGGAGGGCTGCAAATGGGGCTGGAGCTCCTGGGTGTGGGGATCTGGAGCTGGGGAGGGTAAAGGGCAGGGAGCAGAGCCCGCAGGAAAATTATCCCCCTGGATAATTATTCCCAACATCCGCGGCTCCGGCTCTGCTCAGCCACAGATCCAGGGGTCCCGGGCGGATTCCACGGGACAATTCCACCCAGATCCCGCGGGACGGGGAGGCCGCAGTTAAAACTACGGCTATAAAATGGAATTCACGGATTTGCCGGATGGTTTTGAGAGCGCCGGGGGGGTCCCACGCTCAGGTTTTTTCCCTCTCCAACCTGTCCCTTGTTCCCCCACAATCCCAAACCCAACTCGGCTGTTTTTTTTTTTCCCCAGGAATGACCTCGAGGAGGAGCCCGGAAGATGCGGCCGAGCGCGGGAACGACTCCTTCGGGGAGGCAGAGGACGCCCGGCTCTGACTGAGGTGCCCCCAGTGTTATGAGCTCCCGTTTTGGGGGCACCGACGCTTCCAGGGGCTCGCATGGAGCGTCCCCCGTCCCCGCCCCGCCGTCACCCCGTGGCCGGCTCTGGATGCTCCCTGTGACCTTCCCCAGCCCAAAATGAGAGGCCTCCAGCCCAGCTGCCTGCTGCTGTGCGTGGTGGCCGCCAGCGCCGTGCCCACGGTGCCCTGGAGGGTGGCGTGCCCCCCGCGCTGCGTGTGCCAGATCCGGCCCTGGTACACGCCGCGCTCCGCCTACCGCGAGGCGGCCACGGTGGACTGCAACGACCTCTTCGTCACCTCCGTGCCCCCGGGGCTGCCCGAGGGCACGCAGACCCTGCTGCTGCAGAGCAACAACATCGCCAGGCTGGAGCGGGGCGAGCTGGGCTACCTGCGGAACCTCTCGGAGCTGGACCTGTCGCAGAACAGCTTCTCCGACGTCCGGGATTTCGGGCTCGGGAACATGCCCCAGCTGCTCAGCCTGCACCTGGAGGAGAACCTGCTCTCCGAGCTGCCCGACGGCAGCTTCCCGGGCGTGGGGAACCTGCAGGAGCTGTACCTGAACCACAACCGGCTCCGCAGCATCGCCCCCCGCGCCTTCGCCGGCCTGGGCAGCCTCCTGCGGCTCCACCTCAACTCCAACCTGCTGAGGACGCTGGACAGCCGCTGGTTCCAGACGCTGCCCAGCCTGGAGATCCTCATGATCGGCGGCAACAAGGTGGACGCCATCCCGGACATGAATTTCCGGCCCCTGGGCAACCTGCGGAGTTTGGTGCTGGCCGGGATGCACCTGCGGGAGATCTCGGATTACGCCCTGGAAGGGCTGAGGAGCCTGGAGAGCCTCTCCTTCTACGACAACAAGCTGGCGGACGTGCCCAAGAGGGCTCTGCAGCAGGTGCCCGGCCTCAAATTCCTGGACCTGAACAAGAACCCGCTGCAGAGGGTCAAGCAGAGCGACTTCACCAACATGCTGCACCTCAAGGAGCTGGGCCTCAACAACATGGACGAGCTGGTGTCCATCGACCAGTTCGCCCTCATCAACCTCCCCGAGCTGACCAAGCTGGACGTGACCAACAACCCCAAGCTGTCCTTCATCCACCCCAAGGCCTTCCAGCAGCTGCCGCAGCTGGAGACGCTGATGCTCAACAACAACGCCCTAAGTGCCTTGCACCGGCAGACGGTGGAGTCGCTGCCCAACCTGCAGGAGATCAGCATCCACGGCAACCCCCTGCGCTGCGACTGCGTCATCCGCTGGGTCAACAGCACCCGGCCCCGCGTGCGCTTCATCGAGCCCCAGTCCACGCTCTGCGCCGAGCCGCCCGACCTCCAGCGCCGCCACATCCGCGACGTCCCGTTCCGGGACATGACGGAGCAGTGCCTGCCCCTCATCTCCGCCCGCAGCATCCCGGCGCGCCTGGAGGCCGAGGCGGGCGACAGCGTGGCGCTGCACTGCCGGGCGCTGGCCGAGCCGGAGCCGGAGATTTACTGGGTGACGCCGGCGGGGGCGAAGCTGCTGCCGTTCGGGGACGACGGGAAGTTCAAGGTGCACGCCGAGGGCACGCTGGAGATCCGCGGGATCGCGGCGCGCGAGGCCGGGCTCTACACGTGCGTGGCCCACAACCTGCTGGGCGCCGACACCCGCAGCGTCCACGTGCTGGTCGACCGCTCCTTCCCGCCGGGCCGGGACGCGCTGGAGCTGCTGGTGGTGGACGTCCAGCCCCACCGCATCCTGCTGGCCTGGCAGCCGCCCCTCAACGCCGTCTCCTCCAACCTCACCTGGGCCAGCCCCGCGCTCGGCGGCGCGGCCGGAGCGGCGCGGATCCCGTCGGGAACCCGCAGCTTCAACATCACCCGGCTGCGCCCCGACACCGAGTACCGGGCGTGCCTG
>VXAZ01004433.1:5159087-5188305 GCA_013399875.1 Gymnorhina tibicen | reverse complement strand
GGGGGGTCCCGCGAGCCCCTGCCCCCTCAGCGCCCGTCGCGGGCCCCGGATTCGAGTCCCTGGGGTCCCAGTTTCGAGTCTCACCCCCGCCCTGGCTCCGGTTCGAGTCCCGCCCCCGCCCGTTCCGCTCCCCGGTTCCCGAACATGGCGGCGGCCTTGTCCCTCCCCCCCNCAGGGAATACATTGGCCGGGGAGGCCTTGAGGGCTCATCCGCACCTTTGGGGGCTCTCTGTGCCAGTCCGGGAATGGGGAGCGGAGCTCGCCCTGAGCAGGCCCCGCTCGGGCACTGCTGGAGCTGTTTGGGTTTGGCGCAGAAGGTTCCTGTGCTAGAGCTGCTCCTGGGAATCCCCGAGTGGGTGCTGGGAATGGCCTCTTCCCACATGCCCTCTGCGCCCTCAGACCACGCTCTCCCAACCAGACCACAAAGAATCATGAGCTGAAGCAACTTCAGGTTAAAATAGCTGCAAGGGAGCCGGTGGGATTGAACAGATAACAGGTGACCTTAGGACTGTGGAGGTGTGTCATCGATTCCCAGCTTTGTTTCTGGCCGAGTGTTTGTGAGTGTAAAGCAAATCCCTTTGCTAATCCCTGTTGAAGCCTTTGCGTTTCTAGCAATGAGATAATTATAATTTTTGGCTTTTTATAGTGTGTATTAATATTCATACACTGGGGTACATATACTATGTGTCATTTTATTAGTCTTGATTGGTATTTTTAGTCCTCATTACTGCATTTGAAAAAGGACAGAAGATGGGTTTTTTGTTGTTTGTGCATCATGATCCATGTGATTAAATGGCTTTAAAGAGAGCTGTAATGGCCGTTCTCTTGCTATCTAATTTACAGTGAGAAATGAAGCCTGATTTGCCCAATATTTTCTTGATCTTACATTTATTTAGTTAAACAGGATTCTGATGTCAGACCTCTCTTTATAGGTCTCTTAGGAAATTAAAATCATCCCGTGTTCACACTGACAAAAAGTTCTGGATATCCTTCCAGTGTTAGAAGAAAGGTCATATGACTTCTTTTTGCAAATATGTAACTGCTACAAATCTTAGGCAAAAGCTCAACCCGCCTTTGACATAACCCACAGTAAGTTTGGTACAGCCACTTCCAGGGGAAGAACATGACTCTGAGCAGCAGGGGCAAGCAAAGACATAAACAGTTATCAGAAGAGTTGTGATTAGCCAATGTATATGCTGTGTTTGAAAGACAAAAAATAATTAACAATTCGAGTGGAAATATTACTGACAGAGCAGCCCTTTTCCTCAGAGGCCCTGGCTGTTTAATAGCTTTTGCAAATGGGGGTGGGTCCCATAGTATGTGGGCACTTGCAGAAAGGGAGACAGGAGATAAAAATCTTCCTGAAAACATTGCTACAGGATCTTCCTTCCATGATTTCTTCTAGGACTCAGGCATCATGTTTACCTGGCTTTTTGTTTTATGGGGCGACCCTGACACCTACACCTTCCCCACCAACAGGCCCAGTTGAACTCCAGTGTGTCTGTCACAACTCACGCTGCAGCTCTGGGTACATGGTTTTTTTCTGAAAGGGCTTTGTTCTACTTCAGAATTTCACTGTTCCAGTCCTGCGATGGGGAAGGCACACCTGCTGCCCAGACAGCAGGGGAGAGGAGCTGCTCTCATTTTCCCATTTGCATTCCCAGAAGCTTTTGCCTCATTCAAGTCAGCTGGGGCAGTGAGGGCTGTAATCCAAGCTGAGCTCAGCCTGCTGGGTGTTGTAGTGCATCAGGTAGAAAATGGGCAAAGAGGTGGCCTCCAGAGCAGAAATCTGCTGGAGAAGCAATCTGCCAGATAGTCACAGCCCCTGTGAAACATCCCAAATTCCCTACAGGTTCGTGGAGAGGAGCCCCAGTCCAGTCTGCAGAGAGATGCATGAATCTGAGTACACGTGTGAAGCGTTACGCTGGACCAAAGTAAAGCTCTTGAAACCTGCTACCTGTTCAAGAATTTTCTGTTGTATAGCAGTCTCTCTTTGTTATCTTGCTTACGCTTCTTTCCAGGGCAAGAAAACAATGGAGAAAATCTGCAGCTCTGGTTTGAGGGTTCCACAGTCATGCAAGCATATGGAGACACTTTGTGTGTCTGGGAGTAAAGCAGATGCTCATTTCTGAGTAGGTTTTAGAGATACTTTTGCAATGCCAAAAATAATTACCAGCGATTCTTCACAGGTCAGCATTTGCCATTACAGGGAGAATTGATCAGAATTTAAATACCTAAACTGAAGAGATGACAGAATTCATTGTCCATCACCACTGCATGCACCTTCCCTTTCTTCCTTAGCTAAATGTTATCCTTTTATTCTGCTCCCGCCATCACAAAGTTCATTTTTCTTGTCTCAGCTATGTGCATGTGCCTTATGTTTGCATATAAGCACCTATAATTCAGGATCTTACAGTTAATCTGCAAACCTGATTAGCTCTCAGCAGCTGACTGAAAAGCAGCTGACTTGCTTTTCATCTGGGATCTGAAAACAGGGAATACATGGAAGTCTTATACTACCAATGCTTTGTATGTTTCTCTGTGTGTGTGACCTCCAGTCAAAAGCTCTACCATTCAATTATAACCTTTCTGTTATTTCCCATGGCTTTTGAAACAGCCTCTAGCTGTGACGCTGTGACAAATAGAAGCTAAACAATGCTATTAAAAATGCATGATGTGTGTTCTGCCATATTAGATAACATGGCCACGTTTATCACCCACTAACGCTGCCAATTCCCAGCCTTGCCAGTGCAGCCTCCCTTCCATGTTTGCTTTGGACAATTTAAGAGGATTTTTGGCTACACTTCATCTTTCTTCCTTTTCACCTTTTTTTTTTTTACCTTTATTCATTTCTCTGAAAATGGTGGTCTGCAGCACAGATTGGATGGAGCTCATGTTTCCCAGCTTTCCTAAACTGCACTTCACTAAGCCGCCAAGCTGGAAAACAGTTGGGGAGGTTGATAAACACAGTTTTAGTGAAAAGCAGAATCCCAAGTCCCTCGTTCTCTCTGAGGCCACTGCTGCACTATCACCCTTCTCTTTGTGCCAGCAGCTTACCCGTAGCTTGTGCTCACCATCCTTTGCCACTGTGAAAATGAAGAGTTGCTTCTGTTCTGCTCCCTCGATGGTTGCACCCTCTCGGGGCTGGGCTGAGGGTTCACCAGCCTGGTGTTTCTCCGTTTGTCAGTGGAACCCAGGCCTGTCAGCGTTTCAGTTTTGCAGCATTAGAATTACGGCAGTGGGCAGAACACCTGGTTTTTACCGCTGGAGCTGCCCCGCTGTGTGTGCGGGGCCAACCGGGTGAGGTGTCTCCTACAGTGTGCTGCGGGTATCTGCCTGTTCTGCTGCCTGAGCTCTGTGGGCATGAGTCAGCTCTGGTCCAGGAGCCATCTGGCTGAGCAGCGCCGTGCTGAGCTCATCAGGCTGCTCCTGGGAAAGGTTTCTTCACTCAGGCAGAACATTCGCAGCACCTTGGCAGTTCATCTGTGTGCTGCCAGGAGAGAGGTGGGAAAGTGGCCATTCACTTACCTCCAAGGAGCCTTGTCTGCATTTCTTCGTGCCCTCCCAGAAGGAGAACGAGCTGTAAAGCTGTAGATACTCGACAGTGGGGTGACTCAGTCCAGTTGCTGGGAGAGTGTGCTGTGGTACTGTATCAGGGCAGACAGCAGTCCTGAGCTCTTGTTATCCTGGCCAACCGCATTCGTGAAATTGAGCCTATTTTAGCCACTCGCCAACTGCAGGCTCAGAAGCAGAACCCACAACAGCTCTCATGATGATCCTTGACTCTTACCCCTTGCAGGCAGTTGCCTTAGTAATTTGGGGTCACCCAGCTTTCTCTTGTCAACCGGCAAAATATCAAAGCAACACAGCTGATGCACATGCTCAGGCACAGACCTTTTATTCTCTCACCCCAGAAGTGCTCTGTGAGTCCTCCAGAGTGCTGACCCTTTTGCTCTTCCTACATAACTTTTACCTTTAGTCCCTGAGCACAGTCTGGCACAGCATCGGTGGGGGCTGGAGCTGAGCATGCACTTCCCTAAGGTTCCACAGCAGGTGGTCAGGTTTTTTTTGGAGGGAGGGCATTCACAAAGGGGTATGTTAAGCCCTGTCCATCTTATATATACTGTGGCTCTGCCCTTACCTGGAGGAAGGTGAATTCTTGGAGCTATCTTACAAGTGATAATTGCTGGGAGGTAGAAGACTGATGAGAATGAGGCAAGTTGTAACTTTAGAGTGTGAATTTTCCTGGCCTCCCGCCCTGCTAGCATACAGAGTTGCAGATAGCTTTGGTTTTGCTTAGACTTTACCCACTATCAAGTGCAGGAAACGGTTTTTACTGCACTGGGTTGTGGCCTGTGGTTAATGTAAAGGGAGAATTTGCCTGCGGGCGAGGGGCCTGCTCTCACTGACCTGTCTCAAACACCGTGCCTGCATCCACTGCTGCATCTCCTCCGTGATGGTGTGGGGGTCATGTTTAAGCCAAGCACGGTGTTCTCAAACCACAGGTATGACACAGGTCAGCCATAGTCACACTCTTCACCCCAGTCCATCTCAGCCTCTCCAGTGAGGGTTGTGCTCTTGCACCTATACTCTCCAGTTCCCTCTGAGCAAAGCACTCCTTCCCCTGACCTTGCTCTGTTACGTGCCCAGCAGGTCTGTGTGTCCGTATGTTTACTCGGATCAAGAGGGTTCTGGGTGTCACTGCTCATAATGTTCTTCCTACTTTTGGCATTGATAGATACATAGCTCAAAACGACCGCACTGCAAAGCAGGCAACCCCCAAAATGCTGTGACAACAACAACGAGGCCTCTGCAGACTCAGCGCATAAAATGGGTCACTAGCGGGGGCGTTTCACTCACACAACTCCAGGTGCCCGCCTTTCTTTTTCCTTGCCCTTGAAGTCTTTTGCATGTAAACATGCAAAACTAAGACAAAGGGTAACAAAGTGACGGTGAGGAAAGGTGAGGGGAAAGGCAAGTGTCCCACAGTCCTGCTCTGGAGACTGCATCCTCACAGCTCCTGCCGGCTGGCTCCCCAAAGCTCTGATCCTGGTGCTGCTGCAGAAATAAAGGCCCATTGAGAAGTCTGGCTCCAAATTAGCATTTGAATTCCCTTGTAGCCTGTTGTCAGATGGGCAGGAGGTGGGTGCTACTCTCGGTTGCTCAGCGCTGATACACAAAGGTGGCTTTAAAAGGTCTTTATTTTTCCGAGGGAAAGAAATGCATTGCTCAGACTGTGGATACTTTGTGTTTTCCTTTTTTTTTTTTTTTTTGCCTTTCCCTCTCCCATTTTTCTCCGTTTCACCCCTTTCCTGGATCAGGCTGAGCCACAGATAGACACGTCTGGGTATTGTTAGCCGTGTCTGACCTACTTCTCTCCCTCCCCTTGGCCCCGTGTTATGGATGCTGGTGCTATGGAAACCTGGTTGACATGCCAGTGCCACAAAGCCGGGGCCACCAGCTGCACCCTCCTTTCCCGGCCCCACGGGAGTTTCCCTCTCACCCCCTTCCCCCAAAAGAAAGTTAGCAGCCCTGCTTCCCGGGGAAATTCAAGGGTGTCCTCCATCCGTCCCACCAAGCCGTGCTCCGGAGGGACTGGGGTGCTCTTCCGTGGGCTTGGGGGCACCGGTGCTGCTCTTCCTCATGCCAGGGCACAGTATTTCAGTCTGGTGGCCACTTGTAAAGCCGCCGCTGCCCGCACTAGACCTGTCCGTGCTCGTATCCGGCAGGGGCCAGCACGTCATGGATAGGGAAGTACACGTGGGTGCCCTTGAAATGTTCAAGGTAATAAGCTACAAACTTCTGCACCATGCTCCAAAAGCCTTGCAGGAACCTGGCTGGGATCCTGGGAACACGGCGATGGGAACACGTGCGTGCCGGCGGTGCCTGCGGCAGGTGGCAGCTGCTCTGTGCGGGGACAGAGTTCTGCGCTTCCACCGGCACTCGCGTGGAACCCGCCCCGTCGGGGACAGAGGCTTGTTTACAAGTTCAGCCTCTGTACCTCTCGTGATAAAAAAGTTCTCGCTGGTTCTGCGGGTTTCCTTTGCTCTCTGCTGGCCTACCATCCGGCTGGCTGCTTATCCTGGGAGCCTGTGGCACTATCAGAGTGGATTTGCTTCCAAATACCGCACGCCAAACGTTTTTTCTCCCCGTTGCTGGCAATGAACTGGCAGCCGTAAGGGGAGGAAGCAGGAAGGAGCTCTGGAGTCCGCAGAGCGCTTTGCAGGGGCTCTTTATGTCTGTGGTAAGCGTCCCCAGGAGATTCCTGCGAGGCTCCAGGACTCCCCTACCCAATAACTTTAAAGACAGAGCCCGGCCTAGCACGGATCAAACTTGAAGGAGGCGGATTTGTGCATCAGTGACAGAGGCCGTGGCTGTGCCCGCTGCCTGGTGAGCGCTGCCCCGGACACCTCTCGTGCTGGGGCACAGGCGGCGGGCCCGGAGCCGTCGGTGGTCGCTGCCCTTGGACACCCCCGGGCCCCCCGTCGCCCCTGGGCCCCCGCCCTCGCTCAGCCGCGGGGCACCGGCGCCCTCTCCCGACAGCGGGGAGAAGCGGCGGGGGCCGGGGCGGCCGGAGCGGTCACGAATCCCGGGAGGACCGGGGACAGAAGTCTCGGGGGGAATAGGGGCACGAATCCCGACAGGAGCGGGGCTGGCGGCGTGGGCCCGTCCCCTGTGGCGGGGGCAGCGGTGGGACCCTCCCTCCCAGCGGTGAGAGGGAGGATATGAGCCCACGGAAGCGCAGCAGTGCCGCTGGCAGTTGGATCACCCTTAAACTGGTGCTCACAGGGTGGCTTTCACACCTGCGGGACGGTGACCCGGGGTGGCAGGTGCAGCCCCGCAGCGCACCCTGTGCCAACCCAGCGGCCCCTCAGCACCTCTGCAGCAGGTGCAGGTGGGCAAACTGGTGCCATACAGCACCAGCACAGCGTGCTGGGCAGCAGCAGTATCAATTGGGTAAATGCCAAAATCATCGGCTGGTTGAACCATGCATTGGTGTAAAGCGGTATTTTTTTGACTGATGAAGCAGCAGAGCAATGACAGCAGCCCTGGTGGAGGGGAGCAGCTTCCCTTCTGCTCGGGGCACCTGAAATGGCCCCTCTGACAGTGGTTTGAAGGGTTGATGATGTGCCTGTCAGATTTTCTGTGGCAGAACTGGTGATGACAGCCACAAAGGCCAGAGCCTGATTGCGCCGTGCCAGGATTTTTAATGGTCTTCTGTGCATCCAAGAGGAGAAGCCGGCTACAGTCTCACTGCTGAATCATTAATTTCCGTCCTCTGAGTCATCCTGCGGCCCTGTCACACACAGAGTGGACACAAGCGGGGCTGAGGTGGGCAGTGGCTCCAGGTTGATATAGCAGGTTTAGAAAACTGGTTGTAGGATAAAAGACAGAGATTGCGTCTGCAGAACCAGAGAGCACCCACTTGGACTAAGCCCAGAAAGCAGGGTTTTCACATGGAGTCAGGACCTGCATCAGCAGCTGGGGCTGGTCCTTCTGTATTAACTCTCTGCGAGGTGACTGGTTATACTGGTAAAAAGGTGAGCACTGGGGATTAACTTCAGGAGATGGCAGGACCTGTTAATGCAAAGGCTAAGTGAAATCTCACTGTGAAATCTGTTCCTCCCTGACCTTGCTAAGGCAAAGCCAGGCTTAAACTATGCTCAGACTTTTCAGAAATGTGTCACCAAATATGCCAGGAGAAAAAGTTATTGTTTGTCTTGCTGTGACACCTGAGGATTCCTGTGAGGATGGGGCCCTGCTGCACTGAAAACTTTGCAAAGACAAGTGTTATACAGTTATTTTTGTTTGGCTTTAAGCCTTCCCCTGCAGTGTTTGCCAGTTTCAATGCAGCAGCATGACTCCAAGCAGGAGAGCCTGAAAGGGAAATGGACTGGGGCTTTGCTGGAGAAGCCAATTTAAAATGCATGGAAGGAAAAGAAACAATGTGAAAAATGAATCAGTTCCTCCAAAAAGCCCCTGCCTTTTGTTCTTACAGTCCAGATATGCCTACTGCGGGGGAAAGGAGGCGAGAGCAGTGGCCTTTACAATGTGGTTGGACTGGCATCATGCTCATGAGTTATTTTCACTCTGTGGGTTTGGTGTGAATTCCCCCCGTGATGACACAAGGAGCACTGCTGGCATTTCCTGAGCTGTGGCACCGACATGAGGGCACCAGTGGCCAAAAGCATCAGTGTTGTGAATACTGGACTCGTGAAAATCCAGTCCCTCCTGATGCAAGTGGGACCTGAGCACTGGGCAAAGCACTTTTTGGTGCTGAGTGGCTCAGCACCCAATCCATGAGTTCAACATCTCCAAAAATCAGCTTCTTCCTCCTCAGAGGTCTCCTCCCATGGCACGCAGGGTTGCAGGCTGCCTTGGACTGCACATCAGGGAAACAAAGGCAGCCACCTTGCACTCACACACTCATGTTTGTGTTCTCTGCTAGCTGCAGACTCTCAAACACACACTCAGGACAGCAAGTTCAGTGACATTTTATTTGTGCCCGTTGTCACTGGGCCGAGTTTGAAGTGGCACACATAGCAGCAGTGATGAGTTTGCACAGTCTGATTTACAGCAGTGGCTGATAACCAGCATGAGGGCACTAAGAGACTTTTGCACAACATGGTGGCTGCTCCAGTTTATCCCTCACCTCTTTTATTATGCCTCAGCCCACATCTGGTTCTAAACAAATGCCCTCCTTAGGTGTGGGCCTTGGAAAACTGGCATGAATCTGTGTTCTGTGCTGTGGGCTGAAGGCAGAGCTGCTGGAGAATGGGGAACACATGGCACTTCCCTTTGGCAGCTCACTGGGAAACTCAGACTGAGAAGAGTTTGCTTTTATATGTCCAGTTTTCCTAAAACTGTCCTTGTTTTGGATTGTTGTTTCTGCTTCAGACACGATGGAGCTGCCAGATGTGGAACACTTGGCACACAAAGTGCCATGGGGGAATAATATCTCCTGAAGAGCTCAGCAGTTCCTGCCAGTGCTGGACAGTGAGCAAGGGGGTGTTAAAAGCTCAGGTGAGGGTGGATTTCTCACTGGGGGCTGTTTAGTTGCAGGTGGTCTGTTAAGGCAGGCAGGAGGGAGCAGGACTTGAAGATGAGGACAGTGTTGAGGGACAGAGGAGTGGGTCATGCTGTGAGAAGCTGGAGGATATTCAGCCCTACATAGTGAGAGAGGAAGAAATGCAGGATGCCCAGGGCTGACACTGCAACGAGAATCCAGAGAACTCCAGTGCTGAAGTACATCGGGGCGAGCCTGGTGGGGGAGAGGCAGCTGCTGACACCGAGCTTCCGCCTGGGAACAGCCCATTCCTCCCCACAGACATGGGGTGGAAAGGCAGCCCCTGGCTCTCTCCAGTCCCCTGCGTGGGGTCCCATGCCCTGCTTCCACCTCAAGGGAGCAAACACACATACCCAAAAGGGCTTGGGGAAGCTCCAGCCTTGTCCAGTACCAGTGTTTCTGCCCCAGCCCTGTATCCATGTTCACATTATGCCTTGGAGACAAGGCTGAGTCATGCAGGAACCCCAAAGCACCCAAGACTCCTGAGCTTCCCCAAAGCACATTATGTTCCCAAATACCACCCCCCAGGGGTTACCATGTACTCCCGAGTACTGCTGTGAGTGTGTGTTAGTGTGTGTGTCTGAGTGTGCAAGAACATGTGTGTGTGCAAGAGTGTGTGGGAGTGTGTAAGAGCATGCAAGAGTATGTGTATGTTTACCTTTCTGAGGATGATGCCTTGTATCCCATAAAGTAGAAGTAGCGGGCACAGAGGTAGAGCAGACCCAAGGCTGCAGCCAGACCTGTGTTTAGGAGAGATGACAGTGACCATCTCTAAAGGCTTTTCAGAGCTACTTGGAGCCAAGGAGGTAGCCCAAAGTGAAGGAATAGAGACTATTTCCTCTGGCTCTACCCTCCCATCAGAATTACTGCTTAATTTATTGTTCAGACGTTGAACAGGACCTGACAACTGAGGCAGCACTCAGGGGAAAAGATCCGGTGACAAACCAGGTAATGGGATATTCTCACCTTGATGGAAGAAGAGTCCAGCCTGCCACAGAAGTGCCAGGAAGATGGGAAAATACTCAGAGGAGTTCACCCTGGCAGGAAAGAGAAAGGTCATAAACTAGGAAGCCTTCCTCTTTTGCTTCCCCTAGCAGTTTCCAGACACTGGAGGCTTTTGCTTTTTAGAACCGATGTTGCCATAAAAAGCCTCCGGGCTTGCACCTTTTCCTGCAGTTCCCATGCCAGCTTTATTCACAGAAATTAAACAGTGGAAGGGTCTCTAGGGCAGAAGAAATTAAGTAAAAGATTCCAAGTTCAGACTGTGCACAGAAAGGCTCCATGAACCTCTCCCACTGCCCCTTCCCAAGTGCTGCAGCTCAAACCCTGCTGTCAATGCCTCAAAGCCCCAAGCTGTAGGGAAGGTCTCTCCCTCAAGCAGATAAGGCCAGAGCAGCCTGGGCTTTGTGCAGGAGTTGGAGGGAGCACATAACTGTTGGGACTGTTTGTATGCCATGCCCTGTCCTCCCAAAGGCACAGTAGCACCAAAAGATGCTGGATGAAGCTGAGTCTAGGCTGGTGAAGGAGCAAAGAAGGGGTTGGCTGAGGGGATCCAGCTCCAGCTACTCAGCTGCATTTTTTGCAGTGGTCAACTACAACAAAAGTGGAAGCTCCTCCCTCCCCAGTGCAGCCCTAGCGCAGAAGTCACAGCAGAGATGCTGGGTTATCCTCATCCCAGCTCCAGCTGAGAACTCTCTGGGAACTTGTCCTTCCCCATGAGTGAGATTCAGAGCAGGGCTGAAGCTGCCTGAGGTTTGGACACCACTTGCATTAAACCAGCCTAAGTCTCAGGCACCAAGGGTTACGTCCTTAGGAGCCCTTCACTGTACAGCAGAGATTCCTGTGTAGTTTCTATCAGCAATGGTTTAGGACTCAAGAGCTGACCCAGTCCTGATGTTGACTCTTCCACCCATTAATTAACCTTGAGGTAGATGAGTAATTGCTTAATTACAGTCCCAGGAGAGGAATAGCAAAGCAGGGGTAAGGCAGTGTGATTATGCGAGATCTGACAAACATCAGGTAAGAGGAGTTTCTTACTGTGCTCGAAAGATCCTTTCAAATTCAGGAGGGCCTGAGATCTTTGGAGGTGAAATGCCAAACAACCTCCTAGCATAGATCACCTGGAGGAAGAAGTAGGCTGCAGCAAAAGAGAGAAAAGTAGTGGTCAGTCCTATGGCTGGCAAGGTGGGGTCAGGAGCTGGCCAGAGGCTGGGGAAAAAGATCTGCCGTCTCCTACAAACCCCACACCCCCGTATAGCAGAGAAAGTTAGAGTAAAATCCCAGGTACCTTTTAGATAAGGAAAAGGAATGACCCAGAGCTATGCTGAAGCAAGGAATATAGAGTCACGTATCACCAGTGTTATCTGCTTTCTTGCATAATCAGCGTTCTGATTCCGGTAATTTCTACAGAAATCTTACACAATTCAGATGCACTTTGTTACTGATAGTTTCAAGGTTTTTTCAATCTTTTAATATTTTTCCCCTTCTAAATTCTGATATCTGTGTAGGGATAGAACTGATGCCACAGATAAGCCACCCAGACACTGAATTAAATTGTCATGCAATGTGGACCCATGTCTGGGAGATGTTCCATGTGATCCACCACAGCCCATCCTTCCACCTTTTCACATTGCAGAGCTCTTTGTACGCTCACATCTACATGCACTTCAGGAGCTGCTGTAAACCCAAAGAGGGAAAATTTTACATGTTTGTAGAGGAAAATATCTACCAAAAAATTCTGAATGGAGGGGGTAGGTCAGTTCAGAGAAAGGGCTTCCCATTCACGATTTGGTTGAATGTTTTCCAGAACCCAGACCAGATATCAGTTCACTGTCTGAAAAGCAGTGCCAGTGCAACAGGAGACATTAAATATGAAAGCAAAAGAAAATCAGTGGAATTACAGCAGATTAATCCAGCAAGTATTTGAGCACACACATCCAGTGGTCCCTACCTTGCTCCAGGACTCCCAGGACTGTCACAGCAGCTAGCCAATGAATCTGATCCAACATACTGACTTTTCCAGACCCTAGAAAATCTTATTTCTTGATCAGAAGTTCCTCTGGCCAAGTTCAGTCCTCGCTGATGTGGCAGTTGTTGATGGTAGCTGGCAGCCTAGGTTTGTTCTAATTGAACAAACAAAGCAAAGATTTCATCTGTGGTACTGACACCCAGGAGGAGCCTGGCTTGCCCGTTATCATACACACTGTGGAAATGGAAATCAGTGGAGACAGGTTTAATGGAGTATTTCCTTTCCCGCCCGCCCTTTTCCAGGAACGGAGTTATGAGGAAATGGAAAAGCCAGTAGGAAGACAAATGTGAGAGATAAGGGAACTGGGAGCTGAATGGATGGACAAATCTCAATAGCCCACTAAGCCTCTCCCCCCAGGGCATCTGCTTTAGGCCAAGGCACATCCCTTTTGCTGATATTGGAGGAGAAGCTAAAGCCCTGCTTGGGCTGTTACATCACACCAGAGCACAGGCAGCATTCCAAGGTGCATATCCCTGCGTACATAATCTGACATAGACTCTGGATAGCACGTGTTGGGCACAGAGAATGACTTAGGGCCACAACACTGTGACACTCTTGAATAAAGCCCCTGAGTGAAAAACCCTCTGAGAGGGTAAGACAGGATGCAATAAAGTATAAAAGGTCTCTAGATCTGTCCTGCACAGTGATATTTTATCTGGTGATGGGTCCTGCAGAATGACTGTCGGACACCAAGGGGGTTTCAGAGCCAGCCCTTGTCCCAGACAGGCTGGAAGATGTGCATTTAAGGCTTCTGATCAATCCTCAGCACAGTGAATGCTCACCATAAGCACCAGAGTGAGTTCATTGGGGGGAAAAAACATGCAGAATTCATCAGGACATAGCAAAAAGAAAATTACATTTTCACATGTCAGGAGAGACCCATTTATTTAGTTCCCATCTAACAGCACAAAGCTGGCACAGACAAAAGCTGCTGGGACCACCAGGTTTGTTTCCTTCCCCTCCCTTCATTCGAAGAATTCTCCCATCAGACCAGGGAAAAAAGAAAGCAGATTAAGACAAAGTGATCGTTGAACACCACTGTTATAGAAAGTTATATTAAAGCAGTTTATAGAAATTACATTGTATTCCTGATGTCATTGATAGGCTTTCTAAGAAGCAATATGCTGGTTGTGGTTTTCTGCCTCTCTATAAGGTGTAAAGGCACCCAAAATGGCTATAACAATGTCCCATCTTAGTATTTTTCCAAATATCAAATACACACCCCATTGTTTTTCAAACACCAGCTCTAAGATTAATTCCTTTATTTCAGGATTGAACCTTTTTCGTTGCAGTGACTGTTTAGAAATATGAGGAACATTGTGTTTTGTTTTCTTCTATTTAGTTGTCAAAGAAATTAAGAACTCCCCTGTGTCAGCTCAAGAAGGGCAGAGGTCTTGCAGTGCTTAATGATGTTTGATTTCCCTCTGCTCCTGTCTGATAACAGCCCGTTAGGGAAAGAAAATAAAGGAAACGACTGAACAGAAAAGATTTGAGTTTACACCTCCATCAGATGACAGTGCAGTGTAAGCTGTTGCACTGTTGCACTGCAGTGCACTGTTGAAGCAGTGCATCAACAGTGTCAAATGTGTGTAATGGAATCTGGGCCAGGAGGAGCTGCATAGGCTGCCACAGAGCGTTCCTGGTCTCCAGATCATCATTAGACACAAAACACTTCTAGTGTCATCATCTAGCATGGTCTAAATATAATAAAGGCCAATAGAAATATGAATGAATAAACAAGCACAGATGTCTCCCCCTCCTCCTCCCTCCTCCATAAACATAATTTTTCAAGCTGTTTTTAAACTCCCGAAGAGCACAACGCTTTTCTCGTCCCTGTTTCTTACCATCAGAGCTCACTTTATTTTCATTTCTCCCTCAGCGCTTACAAGGAACAGGCACAAGTGCCCCGGTCCCAGCACCAAATGCCCCGGGATGACAGACTGTCACGGGTGGGCAGCCTCCGCACCCGTGGACCGCAGCGCATTGCAAAACCTTACCCTCCAAGGCTGACACAGACAAGTTCCCTTCTAGGCAAAGACGAGTCCTGCAGTCCCAGGTGCACCTCAGGGTGGATTTGCTGAGCAGGAGCTACTGAAATGCTATAACCCTCTCCCACTCCCCAGCTCTGCACTCCAGGTTATGCCATGTGAACGTGGCCCTGCGTCAGAGGGCATAGACCAAAGTCCTCACACCTCCCACTGAGTCATCATTGGAGGCATTTCTCTGTGCCCATGGTTGCCTCTGCCACCTCTTCCTGCAGCCAGTAATCCTTTCTGCCTCCTAATTTTCACCGCAGGGATACGCTCTGAGCTGGACTGCGACACCAATAGGGATTAAAAATAATCTTGGAGAGAAAAATTATCAACACAATGCCTTGGAGGAGTTTTAAGCATCCATAGAGTTTACAGCACCCATTAATAGCCCGGAGCAGCAGGGCAAGGAGAAGCCAGCAGCGCTGAGTCCGGCACCGTTGCATGCAGTAACATTCCCTGGAAATGTATTTCAGGAGCATACAGTGGCTTCAGAGCTTTCTGTCAGTAGAAGGGAGAACATTTTGCAGATGAGTAACTTACCCTTCAACTGTGAAGCATGGAGGTGCCTCGTTCTTCCAATCCTATTGCACAAATATGGAAGTATTTTCTAATGCAGGTCGTACTTGTGCTTCCATTCCCTTGGAATCCTTTTGCAGCCACTATGTACATCCAAACCCGTGACTGTGGAACTGTTTGTGAGAACAATTACTGTCTTTGTAACAACCACACAGAAAAAAAAGAGAGGAGGGTTCATTCAAAAGAATTTTTTCTCACAGAGAAGAAAGAATTTTTATAGTTCAAGAGAAAGAAAGAGAGCTCAGCCCCCAGCAACTCAAGTCTGTTCAAGTGCAGCTCTCCAGGGTGGGGTGATGGGGTTGGCGATGTGCCCTTCTGACAGCCCATTCCTGCCGAGGCTTCTCTTAAACGCAGACCAACATGTGCTGAGATTTTCCTGGAATTCTTGGATTTTCCATCTGTGAAAGGAAGGACAGGCTAAAAGTCCGGCAAGAAAAAAACCCCAATTCATTATTTTTCCCCTTAGGAATGCGCAACTGGCCACATGTTCCCAGGAACTGGGGACAGCTGCAGACAATTTCTGCTCTGTGATTCCTAACAGGACTCAGAGCAAAGAGTGAGCTAGCTCAGATCTCCTGAGCACTTTGAAATGTGTCCTGGGTTCTACATTTTGAAATAACCGTAAAACTTTGCATGGCAAGAATTACCATGTCTTCCTAAAATGAGCATCTATCCAGAGGTTCCTCCTTTCACAAAGTAAAAGAGCAGGTGGTTGGTTTTGTCAGCAGCGTACAGGTTGGCATTATATAACTCATCTCTTGGAGTACAAACTCAGTGTGTATTGGAGATGTGCCTTAGCCTGTTTATCCAGACCGATTTCAGAACATATTCCTGGCATTTATATATCTATGGCAGATCAAAGAGGTCACCTAAATGTTCACAAATATTTAGTTATAGCAAAGTTTCTAGGGGCCAAACCAGTCTCTGGGCTGCTTGAATGCTACTGCATGGAGCAGGACCACAGCCAAGCACCTATTGGCAGCACTTCTCATCTCAGTAAAGGTGAAGGGCTTCACTTTAGAGATCAAACAGGGAAAACATAAAAAGTAATTTTCTAAAAAGCAAGATGGAAAGCCGAGTCTTTGGAAAACCACATAAATGAATATATATACTCATTTATTTAGGGATAGTTTGGAGAAATTCTTTTAAAGCTTTCTTCCAATGGAGCTTGGTGAGCTTTATCCATACGTGCATTAAGTCTGACTGGAGGGCACATTGGTATAAAAGCAATGCCAAAACTCTGCCCTTAATTCATCATCAGAAGGCACTGGTACATGCAGATGAATTACACAGTTTGTGGGATTCTGTTTTGTATTCCACCTGCTGGTTTAGCTGTGCCTTAAACCAGACCTCCCCGGATGAGGGAGGATTTGAGATCCTTGCCAGGGATCCCAAATACTAATGAGGCATCCAGCGCTCTCTGCTTTCAGATAGTTTATTAAGTCTTATCAGAAAAGTTAAGAATAGAGCAAGGAGTACTGTTAGAAAAATGTCTACATATAGGAGAATCAAGCTCTGAGGAAAAACTATTTAAAAATTTATAGACGTACAAAGCTTTACTCAATTGCATTTGTAGAATTATGATCCACATCATAATTCATTTATGATCAACATCTGTTAAAAATATTAATTAAATGTCTCTCTTACCCTGCCTTGTCTTGTGTTATTATCACACAAGGTAAGTCTTTTCCATGTGTGTTGCCAATTTTCCTACCTCCTGTTCAACAGAAAGTCAGGAATAGCTAATAAACAAAAAGGAACAATGCCAGAAAGTGACTAGCTCAAAGAATAAATCTCTGCAGCGATAAATGCATATGACAGGGAGGGGGAGGATTTCCCTTTGCAGAGGGACAAACAAGCCTTTCAAACATCTTTGGAAGCTCTTATGTTAACATACACTTAGTATTATCCTATAATGATGTGGAGAAAAAATTGCAAGTGTACAGGGTATGTCAAAATACATCAAAGGCTGCAGAGTGGTCATGGAGTACAGCTTCCCTTTTCCTAAATTATAGAGGTGAAGAAATAGAGCTGTTTAGCATTTCTATCTTGTTTGGACCACCAGCACACCCAGATGCTGGCTGGCCCTACCTGGTTATGAGATAAAGCTGGGCAAGGCACTGGAGTGGGGCAGAGTGAGGACAGCTCTAAGGAGACATTTTCCAGGGGGAAGATTGGAATTCCTAACAGGTCTCCTGCAAAGAAGAGACCCTTGGCTTGTCAGAAACAGGGAAAGAGTCAGGGGAATTTGCCTGAAGTGGGGAAGTGTTGCTGTGCAAGGTCATATCTTCAGGGATGGGGCAATCAGGACGGCAGTGGTCCCTCTGCATTATGGTGACTTTTCACACCAAAGTTCTGTCCCACATGGGGTTGAGGGAAAGGAGGTGGTTTGGGGGGAGATCTGCCATAGGTCCTCACTGGAGATGCTCTTCTGTCCTTGCTTAGTGCCGTGGGACTGTGCCTGAACCCGACTCCTGCTGAGTGTCCTGTCCTGGGTCACCCTGTCTATAACACTGGGCCACAGCTCAGCCAGACAAATACAGAGGGTGAAACCACAGAGTGTCCAGCCAACAGCATGAGGCCCATGGAGAAGCTTGTGCAAGGACGGAAGGCACCGAGGGCAGGAAACAGACAGATGTTTCTGTAAAACTCCTCTGACGTCAGCAGTGTCAAAAATTTTGAAATATATCTTCAGAATTAATCAAAGGCAAATGCTGTGGATGAGAGTAGACCATCCAGAGTTTGGACTTTCTTTGAACTCCTTCACTGTCATGCCTCCAGAAGATGCCCCAAGTGATGCGCTGGGCAGGGAGCGGAGCCCAGGTACCGGGTGGGACACTGCCAGCGAGGGGCACACACACCTGCAAGTGCTGCAAGTGTACTGGAAGCAGAGTGAAGAGTCTGCCTGGGTCACATAAACCCCTGAGCACAGAGGAACACAAACAGGCTCTGTTTCTTCTCCCATCTCCAAAGGAGAAATTAAACAGAGCCAGCCTCCACATCTCCTGCTGGCACATGAAGAAGGGGCAGTCAATAGCTAACTCATGTAAGCACAGTTAACTATTAGGAGACAGCAAGTGTTAATTCCGACAGCAAATGTTAATTACAAAACCTAAGAAGCCGGATTTGCCCTAATCTTGTCAAGATAGAGGGGACAAGGATCATCTCAGAAACCGCTGAATCATTCCTCAAAGGACTACGCATGCCCCGGGGAGAAAGGTGAAAAGTGCATTGTGAGGAAGACTACTTATCTTCATCAGAAAGGCCTCCGAGGAAGAGGAGAAGCCTTCCTCAGTGCCACCACCAGGACACACAGCGCATGCATGGCATGTATCCTAATGATATCAATGACTTCTGAGAAATAATTTGTATAATCACGCCTGTCCCAAGGAATGAAATGAATATTCATTATTTAACCCATAATACTGTGTTGTAGAGAACACCGGGGTGTGTGGTTTTGGAGGAGCGATCCCTCACACCCAGCGCACTGAATAAAGCAAATACCCACTTCTCTGACTCTGTCTCTGAAGTGTCTCCTAGCCCGGTTTGGGCCGATTCACACAGGACCAGGGAGACAGCAGCAACTACGGGTCATGGTAGCAAGATATGAGTGTGGGAGCAGATGGGTTTTTGGTTACTGGCCATCATTTGCTGTGGCCTTTGTGTGTCAGAGACTGGCCAAGGTCAAGCTGGCCTGTGGCAACTGCAGGGAGAGTGGGGCAGGGGACAGTCCCTGGGGAGAGCTGCCACAGGAATGTGACTCCTCCAGCCTCATATGGAGCCCAGCTGCTGTGTGAAGGCTGACCCAGCTCTGCTGTCCCCCAGCAAGGGCAGGTAACTCCTACCCCCAGCATCTCAAGTTGGGGGACACCATTTAAGGTAACAAAAGAGGAGACCTCTTCTGAGTCTTTCCCTTTCTGTCCCAGCTCCTGGGTTGCAAAGTTGGGCTAAGAGCAGTCCCAGAGGTGCCACTGGGACCAGGCGCCCATCTTGGCACCGGTCTTTTTCCAGCATCTTCTGAGCAACTTCAGCCTCCCCAGCTGTGGGGGTGCTGGCCCACAGACGCTGGCAGTGAGGGGCTGTGCCCTGGGATGCCAGGACAGACAGACAGAGTTAGAAAATCTTTCTCTTCCCAGAGGCCTTTAAGAAGTATCAACAACAGGGAGCTTTGGCCAAACATGAGAAACCACCTCTCAGCAGTTGTAAACTGGTGACCAATCCCACACTGGGACAAAGGACTTGCTTTAGAACAAGCTGGGTTTATTTTTAGGGTGTGAAATGGTTGCATGACACAATAGTGTAAAAGAATTTAATGACCAGAAACAGTGCTAAATATCATACTTACCTGCACACCCTTGCTTTTAACCACTGGGAGGCTGAAATGGCAGTTGAAGTGATGCTACTTTGGTGACTCTGCCTCCCAAAGCCTGGAAGCAGGACGGATGGTGTCTGTAAGTGCTCTGACAAGAAGAGGATTCATTGAGTGACATGGGGCAGTTATTAAACTCCTTGCTAGAGATGTTCTACTGGCACCCTGGACCTCTGCTGGGGAAAAAGGCAGAAAGAACCTGCTGTAATTCCAGAATTTCCTGTAGCCTTCACACAAGAAGTATTTCACTGTTCCAGTTTCCCGACATAATTCCACTGCCCTCTTACAGCGAGGTGCATTCAAGGTTTAAGGAAGACTTTCTTAGTGATACAAATCCCTCAGAAGCCATCACGCTTGTCCTCAAACCATGTGGTCATAGTGGTTTAGATTTGTGCCTGTGAGGGCAATAAGGTGAGATGGACAGTACTGGGATGTGCATCCCGCTGCCTGTTGCATCACACATTTTCCAGCATCCACCTATCTGCTCCATACTGCACAGGACTGGGATGCTGCCTAACTTGAAACGTCTTGATGGTGGCCACTCCTGTTAGGAAAATTCTCAGTGCCAAGCCAGTGCTTGATGCCTCCTGGCTATGCCAGCTTCAGTCTGCAGGACAGCATCCAATCCCTGCCTCCCGGCGCTGCAGGATTGGAGCAGGCTTTTATCCAGGGTCTGGGAAGGCAAAGCACAGTTCAGCACAGCACACAGGAGCCTGGGCTGTGCTATTTGAAAGCCCTGATGTGAGTGCTGGTATTTGCTGTTTTACATCACAATTTAGTGCTTTTGTTCAGCACTTGCAGAGATCCAAAACGAATCCAGTCTGTTGGTACAGCACTTATCAGGGACCAGTGTTTAAGTTATTACTAAAGCAAACAGAAAAATCTCCACCTATAATTTCTAGAGGTTCAATATTTACAATAGATAAACAGTCAGCTAATATCTGCAGAACACTTTTTTTTTTACTCCTGTGAAAATCAGTTAAAATCACTCCCAAATTCTTCAAATGATCAACACCTTCAGAATTTAACATTTATCATACCAGTGATCTTCTTCATCCTAAATATAGGGTTTCTTAACCAGATACATACAGGTAGATTTTTGTTATATACATACAGATTTTTTGACATATATATATATAAAAAAATTCACGAAGAGCTGGAAAACAGACCCTGGCTTGTAATCAGTTAAAAAAATTACTAAACAATTAGAAACAAATTTAATGTCAAATTTAATTTGGGGATTTTTGAGTTTGCCTCAGATTTACATCTGTATATTCATAAAAGGAAAAGGATCTCTGATTATTTTTGGTGCCTTGTAAAAAGGTATCAGAAAATATCCTGAAAAAGTCTGTCTAGGAGTGAAGAAAGCTCACAGCTCAGCACACTTTTACCTTGGATGGGGCATGTCCAGCAGAAACAAAAGGAAAGGCCCCTGTAACTGAGTTGATGGACAGATTAAAAATGTACCCATTCACAGGACAAAGTCTTAGATTAAAATACCCCAAAATAATGAAGAGAATGTTGAGCTTCTACGAAGTAAGTCAGTGAGTGATTCCAGTTCCAGGCATATGCACTTGCAAAAAGGAGAGGCTGATGGGGGAGGCATTTAGAATCAATGAAAGAAATGAACTGGAAATGTAAAATCAAAATAGTGATCTTATTTGATATGCACCCGATAGTTATAACCCACAGTTTCTACAAAGTCAAATGAGGGGGCAACTCAGCTCAGCCTCTTCATCTTGGGGGATTTAGCCCACTCTGAAAGAATTCAAGCACTTACCCAGCCCAGTTTCTTGATGGAAAACTAAAGCACCATATTTTTGACTTTGGAATTTGTGTTTGAGAACACCAACATTCCCTAAGGCACAGCCAATATTTTTATTAATCTTAATCAGATCTCTCTCTTCATTCCTCCTCATTCTTTTGAGTTTCTATTGAGCTTGGTAGCAGCTTGCCTTTATAATTTGATCTATTTCTTTCAGTTATAATACTTGCCCCATGATTAATTCAAGTCTTGAGTGATAAGATCTAATTCTGAGCTATTTGACTTGAAAATGAAAGCAAAGGCTGTCAAGTTTCACTTGTGTAACGTTAACCATTCCTTTCCCTCTCGTGCCAAGCATTTTCTGTGACTAGCCCACTTTCATTTCCCTATCTGTCCAAGTATCAAAGGAAGCCTCTCATCTCCCAACTTCTGCTTTAACAGCCAGCCAGTTCTGACTTAAATCCCCACCTCCGCATTCCCTTGGGTTTCTGCATCTCCTAACTCTGCAGCGAATACTGCACCACTTGTTGCACTTGCACACAGCCACAGTGCTGCTTCATAATCCCTGACTCACCATTTTTCCTGGAAACATTGTTAGTATGGCCATGCTTAGGGGGTTTTAACAATTTCCAGCTTTCCAGTCAGCTGCACTGAAGACTGGGGTGAAGCTAAGCTCAGAACAGTAAAGAATGGCAAGAACATCATACCCTTAGGGCTATGCTGCTCAGCCTCCTTACTCTAAACTGGAAGAAAACCCTATGGATCCCAGATTCTCACTTACTGTCTTCTTTGGTTGACATGCTCTTGCCTACATCTGCTTTTAAAAAAGGTTCTTTGATTTCTGAAATAGCACTAAGCATAGTTTCTTTTTATTCCCCTATAATCAAACAGCAGTGGCAGCAAGGCTCAAACTCAGTAGGTGAGCCTAGAGGACAGGCTCTGCTATTCTCTTGGAATGAGTCAGAACGGGCAGAAATGTTTGGTGTTAATACAGTCATCAGGGCCCTTGTCTCTACTTCATCACGAACAAGCAGCTCCAAAGCAGAGCATTCTGGTGCACAGCAGGGCTGCAGGGTTCTCAGGGTGATTGCTGGTGATGTGGACAGCCTTGGCTTCCCACCCAAAGGGTTTTCAGTAGTCTACAAAGATAATAAGGACACCACAGGCTGTGTCTCAGGTTCACCCTACACTTCAAGGGCCTCCTGGGTGAGGTACAATAAAAACATAGACATTCTCATAAAAGAAACCTCCAGTACAGCTCCACAGTGCACACTTTTTGCCCATTTCTAGACAATTTTTGGGCAAGAGTTCAGACTGACAACAAATGAACGAAAGTAAATTTTCCTCTGTAACCAAGGGAGGGAATGCACACATCACTGTAATGTTATTTTGGTTTTGCCAGCCACAGCAATGCAAGAAAACGCAGCACATTCCCACAGAAAATTCTGGAGGATCACCAGGTTGGACCCACCAAGGTCGCTTTCACTGCACACAGCTCCATGCAGTGGGCTGGAAGCAGGGGCTTGCCATGGTCCTTCCCTTCATCCTGCTGCCACATCTGTGCCGATCCACTGCTGTCCCTGGGCACAGCATGGCTTGGCAGCCGGGCATCAGGCAGTGACAAAGTCCTCAGCACACTCTTTGTTCCTGCTGGGCTTCGGAGGCCAGGCAGGCGTGGGACCACCTCTGGACCCTGCAGCTAATCCTTTCCTAGGAGATGTCTATAACAAATACAAGCAGCAGCAAATCCCACAAACCCTTCACTCCTGGCTGCTTTGCTCCCAGCAACCGGGAATGCAAATCCGTTCACCATTTCTGACCAGCTAACCCTGGGCATCCGGACCTCGGAGGTGCCTGCACTTTTTGGGGATGTTGACAAAGGGCTGCCAGGAGCTGGGAGCTCCTGCGACGCAGAGAAGCACCGGAGACGTCTCATTTCTGGAGGCAGAGTTGGATCCTTCAAAACACAGGGTTTGTTTATCCCCTTCCTTCCTGGCACACAATGAAGCCTTTTCCTGCAGAAAAGAGGCGGAATTTTAGTACGGCTCTGCAGGGAGGGGAGGGCAGGCGAGGCCAGGAAGGGTATGAGACTGGGCCCCAAACCACACGACCTTGCAAGTGCCTTGGCGCCGGCTTGGGAGGACACTCCCGAGCCTGGAGGGAGCTCCATAATGCATTTTTGCCACCAGAAGGCAGCGGGGAGCTGCGGTTGGGAACAGCCGGTGTTCGCAGGAACTGCCCCAGGGAGAAAGAGCAGAAGGAGCTTCTCCCTCTGCTGACTGTAACCTGCCCTTGTTACACTTCCCTCGTCCAGCCCCCTTCGCTGTCCTTAGGAAAGCACAGGAGACTACAGCTTACAGAGAAAATACTTTTCTTATGATTTTCTTTGGAAAATAGATGTGTATCAGACTTGCCTTGCCCTCCCATCTGCTGAAACCCTCCCGGGGCGAGCATAGGCGTGGACCCCGCCCCGGCATGGACCACTCCCCTTGAGCAGCTGCGGCATTGCTGTTGTTTTCGGAGAGCGAGCTAAATGTGCGAAGTCCCTCTGTCCTGCAGCTCCAATCTATGACTCACTGGTTATTAGGGATACAGTGAATGCACGTGAAATCCTTGCTGGCTGGTTGCAGCCACCGTGGCCACAGTGCAGCTGTGCCGTGACCCTCCCTGTGGGCACTTGATCCTCCCTACATCTCATACACTATGGGGAAGGAGCTATTACTGGGAAGGGGTTTTCCCTGGGGGGGTTGTTTCTCAGAAGCAAGTCCCTCCTGCACATTACAGAGCTCTCTGACCTATCAAGCCCCTGATGGCAATTTACTAGGTTGTCAAGCTCAGTTTTTCACACAGGCCATCCACCAGAAGATGATGCTCCATACCAGGGACAGCTGAATAGGACGTATGTTCCACCTGGGCTGTTCCAACAGTGGAGTATTTCAGCACCAACCTGCCTTCATCAGCAGTTCCACTGGGTGTTAGAGGTTCAATTTCTCAAGTTGTTCAGGCATGTCTACATCCGTGCTGCTCCTCAAAAAGCCAATTCTGCTAATCCAGCAGAGATTAAACCATGTGTCTTTTAGTTGATTTGCTTTCAGCTGGGACAGGTGCCCAACACCAGCCACGGAACAGCCACACGAGCACACAGGAGGAAGCCACATGGAGGGTGGCACGCTGCTGAAAGAGAAAGAGGCTCAGTGTAAAACCACATGCAAGATTTAAGTGAAAACAGTAGGGAAGTGTAAAAAATAGGGATCAAAAGACAGTGTGCAGGGTACCGACCACATCTGGGTTTCTGTTTTCCTTAAAAGAAGAGAGTGGTGAGGTTTGGTCAGACACAAAGACCCATTAAAATGACTGAAATATGTGTTTTCTGTTATCCAGCCTCTTCAGCTTCAGGAGCTGATGAGTGCAAGTGGGAGAGTGGCCAGTCTGGAGAGGTTACTAAGTTAAGTGCAGCTAATTCCTTGTTTATTGACTTCAGTAAACTGGGATTAGGACGGGCCAGGGGTTCCAGGTGGTGGGCCTTGTGCTGTTTACATGGCATGTCAGGAATGCAGCAACTCTACCATGATTTTGCTTGCTTTTTAAGAGGATGTGGTGGGGAAGGCAGGCAGCTGAGAGGGAGCACAGTGCTGAGGCCAGCTCAGTCAGCCCAGGGTTCATCTGGCTCCAGATGCCTGGCTTCTTGTGCAGGGCTGGAGAACTTCTTGTCCTCTGAAGCCAAAGGGTGAGTGGGATGTGGGTGGGGGACTCCTGGGCAATCCTGGCCAGTCCTGGCCATGGGGCCTCACTCTGACCCAGAGCAATCACATGTTGTTATGGGAGAAGAAGATCCTTCCTATATTCCTTGCTTCTTTTCTAGAGTCAGTCTGGACATCATCCTGCCCCTCTTCCCCCTAAATAATAAATCCATTTACCTCTTTCCTTTCTCCCTCGGATATTCTATGTTTTAATGGAATTTTAGTTGTCCTTAATCACATTCAATCAGTCTGTCAAAACTTAAGACATTCAGAAGCTTGACCATTGAAAACTGATTGATTTTTTGTTTGTTTGGGGGGAGTTGTGGTTTTTGTTTGTTTGTTTTTGTTGTGAGTTTGTAAGGGGTTTTGTGGGTTTTTGTGGGGTTTCTTGGTTTTTTTTGTTCCTCAAAACAAAGAACTGCTTCCAAACAAACAAAGCACAAGCCCTGAGCCAGACAGCCCCCAGTGGTACCGTGCAAGTTGGTACCGATTTACAGGAGGTTATCGTAGAGGAATTATCACAGAGCCATGAGCAGCTGGGGAAGAGCAGCTATTGTCAGCCACTCTCTGCTCTGGTGAATCTGAAACGTGTGAGCTAAAATGGAAAGACTCTGTTCCAGCATAGTGTCTCTCTTTTGGCCTTGCTGCTACTCACACTCACAGCCCCCCCTTGTGCCCTGGCTCTCAGAGAGCTATGGGGATCAAGTGTTTTCTTCTTTGCAAAAGGTTTTGGGCATTGCTGATGCCCTCAGGACACCAAGATGGTGGCAGCTTCTTGCTGTTGCTGGCAAGTCTTCAGCTGGTTGGAGGATGCTGTGTTTAAATCCAAAGGGTAACCTGCATTTCCCTAGTGAGGGAATAACTCCTGTTGCATGCGTTGCAACTATGCTCAGATACAAATGCCTCAATTATGAGACCCTCAGGAAGGACACAATTCTGGGGATATATGAGGGCCACTCTCAAGCAAATCTATGTCAGGTCCATGAAAGAACTGGTGGAAAGGGGCACAGTAGAAGCCAAATGGTGCCTAGCAAACTGGTGCAATGCCTATGGGAGCCACGAAAGCTGTGTACAACCCACAGAAACCATCAGGATTTCCCTACCTTATGTCCAGACTAAACCTGCACCTACTGTCTTGTCTTGGGTAACTCTGAATTTCTGGGTCCAAGAAGTCTTCTGTAAAGTTCCTGTTCTCAGGGACACTTCCCAGCTTGTGCAAATGGTATCAGGTGGATAGACTGTCTTCTTCCACCTCAATACTGTGTCTGCCTGTCTCCTTCCATCCATCTGTGAGTGCTCTGCTACTGCTTTTCTGCTGATTTTTTCTTCTATTTATCTGCTTCATCTTATTACAATTAATTTAGAACACTTCTTACATTCATGTTTATTAGCTCTGAAAATGGCAGGACTTCATTATCTCCCTCTTAGATGATTATCCCCCCCTCCTTGTGATAATGCCCATGCATCTTTTTCCATCCTTTTCTCAAGCATGCTCTCCAGAGGTGTCTTTGTAACAAAATGTGTTTTCCATGGAAAGCATTCCAGGGCACATGGACATTGCCCCGTACAGAGATGTGAGCTTGTCTTCCCTCCTGCAGTTCAAAGTTTGAAAGAGCAAAAGTCAGTGTTCTCTCACTGGTTGTCTGCCTTGACTGCCTGCTCTTTGCCAGTGTGGTGTCCCTCCTGTCACGCTGACCTGCTGGATTTTCCACTCACTTCTTGCCAGTTTTCCAGAGGAGATGAGTCTGAAAAGATGTACTACTAGTGCTTGAAATGCAAGGAGAACTCTAGCAATGTGGCAATGCCCTGCAGGGGTTAAGGAAGGAGGAACTTTTCAGAGATCAAGTTAGAGGGAATTAAGAAAGTACCAGTAGAAAACACATGAGGTTTCTCTGTCTGTTAACACTCAGGACAAGAAAAGTTCCCCAAAATTGAATTATTCAAAGTTCTAGTGCACTTATAAACTGAGCGTTGCTTCTCACCTCTGAGGTGACATATTCAGGCTCTGCCAGTCTCACCACACTCCTTGATTTCTGCCTTTCCAACTGTACTGCCAAAGTCAGAGAACAACACACTTCCCGACTGTTTGTCAGTGGGACAAAACAAATCTGCTGCAATAAAACCTGAACACACCAAAATGTTTTTCCTTGACGATGTCATGTTTGCCATGTGGTATCTGCCGTTCTCCTTCTTTCATCTTCTCTGCCCTGGCACTCCAGAGTCTAAAAATACCACCTTCTCAGCTGCCAAAGCAGTTAAATCTCTGTGCATGTTTTTTCTGTTTCCTTTACTCATCCCTTTTGTTTTCCTTCTGGATTATCTCTCTCTCTCTCATGTTCATTCTGTATTCCTTTTATCTAAGTTCAAACATCTCAAAAAGCCCTGCATAGGACATGCTTTTAGCAGATTCTTTTTTTTTTTTTAACTTACATTGCTCTGTTCTCGTCTATGACAAAGCAGCACAGGCAGGAGCCAGCTCCAGGGCTGCCTGCCTGTGCCATGATTCAGCAGGTTGTAAAAGGAAAGAATGTTTTCTTTTTTGGGAAAGGGTGGGAGAGAAAGGGGAAGCACGTGTGACAGGCATGTGTGTATATTTGACTTCCTGGTGCTTCTGTGATTTCAGCAGGAGTATTATGCTATCCAGCAGTCATGTTGGAGTTAATAACCTGTTTCAAAAGAAAGGCTTGAAAGATACTTGGTGGAAAAATGGGTTTGCCTAGATTGAGGAGGGCACTTGCTAAAATATACTGCCTTGTTACCCTTTAAAGTATTTTTCCATGGTGTTTTTAGGTTCTTCTTTAACCATTTAGTATCTCCTGTGTTGCCTTTTGTTTGCGACTGTTTCCCTGCCTGTCTGCATCTTCTGCTCAGTCTGGGTACAGCTCAACAGAGCAGTTTAGGAGCCAGCTTGTTGTCTTTCTGGAAAAATGTGTTTGATTCCAAACTTCAGTGCAAGCAGGGATTTGCTGATTTCATTTATGCTGAGCCTTATTTCTGAATGCTGGGGCCCTGCTTGCTTTGTCCTAGCATGGTGGAATTTTCTCTGTGGGGAAACTTATACTGCTGACTCATTGCATCAACTCAAAACAGATTTATGTTTACAAAGGAAAAAAACGCCACGCTTTTCTTTCTTACTTTTCCCTGCTCCTCCTGGTAATTTTGGATTTGTTATTCATACCTCCTATCTCCTGGAACAGGCTGCAGCCCACAGACCACACAGGAGCTCGCTTTGAACTGTGTGGTTCAGACACAGCTTTTTCCATTGAACTGTTCTCGGCTGGTGCAGTTCAGAGACAACTCAAAGGTGCTGTAATTTCCAGGAGCCTGTTTTCCTCACCGTGGGGCCATGTTCCCTGCCCTCCCACAGGCCTGTGTGTGCGGCAGGACATGGAGATTCCTCAAGTTTAATCTTGACCACATTCATGTGGTCCCATCAAAACTGGCACCTCCTTCAGCCTGTCTGTCCCATCGGCACAGCAGAGACACTTATTTCTGCATTTCCCTGTGTTTCTATACTGATTGGACGTACAAACATTCAACATTTACACGGTATTTCACCTCTACAGAACTCCATTACTTTCATTTTCAAGATACAGCACGGCTTAAAGGTTCTGGAATTGCACAGGGCCTTTGGGCAAGCGGCTGCTGAGCAGAACTGCCATGTTCCGAACACACTGGAGTGTGTGTCGCTGTTCACTATTTTATTAAAGCCACAGCTTGTAACTGAGGAAAAAAAACCACCGGATACACTGAATTTTCTGAATAGGCAAGAAAACCTGAATACCTTTTCTAAGGAGCGAGAAGACATAAAGACGGCTTTTTAATACAACGGTATTTATGAGGCAGAGGGTGAGGGGCGTGAGGGGATGGGGGCAGCGGGGGGGAGGGCGCGCGGAGGTGCTGGCCCCGCCCCCATCGCCCCTTACCGCCCCCTACCGCCCGCAACACCCTGCCAGGCACCGCAGCGCCCCAGGACCGAGACCCGTTGGGACCCCTCCCACACCTCAACGGCCTCCCCGCAGCACCCAATCAGCCGGCACTTCCTGCAACCCCTTCAACCAATGATAGCGCTCCACGAAGGGCAGCGCCGTTGGGGGCGTGTTTAGAGGCGGGTCGGCTCGTGAGCGGCGGCTGTATTAACCAATCAAAACGCAGGATCGGCGGCTGGGCGGGCGGGCGGCCGCACCGTCCGCCAATGGGAGAGGCTGAGCGCCGTGAGGCGGGGGTGGGGCTGGCGCGCGGCAGATAGGCGGGCGGCGGCGGGCGCGCGGGCACGTGACGGAGGTGAGGGGAGCCCGGCGGCGGTGGCCGGGGCGGCGGAGGGTGAGTGTGTCCGTCCGTGCCCTCCCTGCACAGCCGCTGTGGTTCCGGAACATCGGGGCGGGGGAGCGGGGAACGGACCCGCCCGCGGCGTGAGGCGGTGGGGGAGCTGGGCCTGTCGGGGGGTGTGCGGCGGGGCGCTGCTGGGCCCTGGGGGGTGCGCGGCCCGTGCGTGGTCCCGGCCCCATCCCGGGGGTGGGAGGAGGCGGGGACCGCCGGGAGTCAAGGCGAGAGGGACGGCCTGGGGAGGCCCCTGCGGCCGGGGGCAGGCGCGGGGCTGCGGCGGCGGCGCCGGGGCCCGCTCGGCACCCGCAGGGCCC
>VXAZ01004433.1:5138168-5158568 GCA_013399875.1 Gymnorhina tibicen | reverse complement strand
CGCTCGGCACCCGCAGGGCTCGGAGCGGCCTGGGGGTAGTGGCGGCTCTTCTGGTAAGTTCTGGGAGCGCCGCTCTGGGCAGCGGCTGGTGCCAGGGCCGCGGGGTGGAACCGGGAGGGAGGCGAGGTAGATGTGGGTAGCGCGTGGTTTAGGTTTTATCTGGCTACGTGTTCCAGTGTCGGAAATAATCTTGAACGTGCTCCCCATGAAGCCCCGCAAAGGGAGAACAGGAGGTGGGTGCGGAGAATGGCGTGGGCCTGGTTGGGGCTGTGCGAGGGGAAGGAGAAGCCTCTGGAAAGGGGGAGCTCAGGGCGCGGAGCTGGAGGCCCAACAGGTGAAATGCGGACGAGGAATCTGCAGCAGGAACATCCGAGAATTTGAGGGAATTGAAATGCATGCTTTTATTTTTGTCCCCCAAATATTGTCTGCGTTGGGTGTCTTTAAAATAGTGTATAAATGACATCTCAGTTCTCATTTCTGGTTGAGCATTGTAATGTGTGCTTTTAAAAGGAAAAAACCCCACACCTTTGAATTAAAGCATGTACATGCTTTCTTATCGGTACTGAATTCTAAAGAGTGAACTTTCACATGCAGGTTTGTGGTTCAGAACTTTCTAGGCTGCAGAAAGAGAAATGCTGCAAGTGATTTGGTTGTGAAGGAAAACAGACGTGTATTAATGGTAGTAGTAATGGTAAAGGTCCAGACCTCAATATGATGAGTGTTAACATAATTAATGCTGCAGAGCTTCTGCAGATCATAATGGAAAACTCTTTCTGGAACTTATTTAGAGTATGTTAGATGTCTGAAAACTGGTCTCTAGGCATGTAATGTATTTCTAAATGCAGTGTGTTTACTTAACGTTGTCAAGTAAGCATACTTAACACATGGGTTTTATGGGACAGTTTTGCACGTTGTGGTTTTGGTTGTTGCTAAAATACGGGGAAGAGATAGCAGAACTATAATAATGTATGAGCTAATGCAGATAAAATAATGGTTAAATATAGGTTGATACATATATTACTCTAGGTTAATGCTGAGGTACCTGACTTCAAACACCACCTTATTGTTAATTTGGCTGTATTTGATAGGCATATGCAAAACACTTACTAAAACTAGGAAAAGCTTTGAGTAAAACCTTGTATTAAATTTTAGTATTTCTAGTTTAAAAAAAAATAACATTATGAAGAAGATACTCATACAATTCATAGGCAACATCACAAGCTGTGTATAATATGTAAACTGCTTCTTGGGATCAACTGCCCTCCTAGGAAGGGAATCTAATGTAAAATAGTAAGAAAGTTTGCAAATTCCATCAGATTACCCTGTCATTTGGTGTGCTGCAGCACTTCCCCCTGAGTAAATGAGTAAATCCTTTACAGAGAATATACTGAGACTTGTACTAGCCCTGCCTTTTACTTCCTTTTCAAGCCTTTGATTTTCTGCCTCTGGTAGTAAATGTGGTAGCAGCCTGTTCTTGCTGGAATCAGTTCTGTAGCATGGCAAACTTGAATCAATTTCTAAGTATGATGGTCTGAAAGATCTTGGGGTGCCTCCAGATGTGCCCCCACCTAATATAATTTTCCTAGCAGCCCATCTGTTTTATGAGGTCAAAAAACATCACATTTCTGTCTTTACCCTCCAAGGACTTCCAGTTCTGCAGGAAGGATATCTGTGCTGACAAACAGTATCTGTCTGCTGTTTGCTCCTGTACTGTATCTGCACTGTGTACATTATTTTTAGAAACTGGCATATTTGAAATGCCTATTAAAAGCAAGCTTTGTTGCTGTCCCTTTTCACACCTAATCCCTTGCCTGGTTTGTGCTCTCTACAACCCAAACAGGAGGCAGCTTTTTTTGTGGGGCTCTCCGGGAGAGGTCTGGCTAATCCTTTCCAGGAGACTTCTTCCTCATGTAGCAGTTTATCCTAGCCACCCCTTACTTGAGAAAAAAAAAAGTGGGGATAGGAGGGCAAACCACCACCATGGAGAGTTCTTGAGTCTTCTTTTGTTAGTAAAGTGGTTTTCTTTAGCCTTGTCTGCTATTCATTCAGTTATGATGTTAAAGGCAGAATCTTCAAAATGCTGGAAGTTGTCTAGCTGAAAAACAGTATTTCAGGAAAAAAAAAATTGTCTGGGTTATGTGAGTTTTTGTATATACATGAACATAATTTTATTATATCCCCTTTAGAGGGGTGCTGAGGCACTGTCCTGGTTGTTGAAATTACAGTATTTGGCCACACAGTCTTCAGCCATAGTGTCCATCCCCCAAGTCTGCCTAAAGACAGGTCAAGCAGGTGCAGGTGACAGGCTTGCACTTGAAACTGTAGCATTAAGATGACTCTGCTGCCATCAGCTTCATTTCCTCTATCCTTGGCTACTTACTTTCCCTGGTACTGCTACAACTCTTTTTGCTTTTGCTGCTGGATTGGCCTGGAGTATTGATTCAGGGTTAAAATAACACGGCAGAAGGACTTCGAGCCATCTTAAACCAGCGGCTGGTTCATCATGAGGCTGTGTAAACAGTTACCCTGGCACCACAGAGGAGGCAGGATGTGGAAGGCAGAGGGATTGTGAGGTGTAGGAGAGATTTCCTCTGCTCTTCAGTAATTCTGACTTTAAGAAATTAGTGCACTACCAAGTAGGGTAACGAAGCCTTTGCTCAAAACCCACAGAACTCTCATTTGAGAGGGAAGACGGATATCTGTGTCTCGGCCTTTCTGTTCTTGTCTCCTTGCAATTTTTTTTGTGTTGTGATGAGTTGTCTTTACATTTGACTTTGAATTTTTCTTCCCTAATTCTTGCCTTGCATGAGGCTGCATTGTGCTTGTTTTCACTGGTGTGCTTCTTCTATAAATACCACACTGAAGCCCAGTGTTTGGAACACACGACTTTGCTAGTGGGTTTTGCTCTTCTTTGCTTGAGTCACTCAGCTGAGACTTCAGGTGCTGCTGAAATAGAAACCATTGATGCTTATCCAGTTAAATTGCCTAGGTGTAGTTCGTAGTAAGTGACTTACTTTTATAAGATTTATTTAGTCTGACTGTTAATTATTTTTTAAAAAGAGTAAGTAATAAACTAGATAGCCAGTAGCCATTCGAATATAGTTATACATTCTGAAATACGCTGTATTAAGAACTGGCTTGATGAACCACTGAAATAGATTAGTAACCAAGGAGATGATTAAACTGGTTTTGCAGGCTCTGTTTGACCTGACAGGGAAGTTACTAAACAGTATGTTCTGGAAGAATGATAGCAAAGGACTTGAAGATCCTTTCTATGGACAATTTCACTCTCTCGCAGAGGATGTGTATGTTAGGTAGAATAGTGACAGCTGACTGTTGTATGAGTGTTTCCAGTGTCGTGCCAATAATTAAGAAGAACTTTCTCCTTTATGCCCAGAGAAAGGGGAATTCTAAATAAAACTTAATCTTTGAAGATGCATGACTTTCTTGAAAGCCTTGAACTCCAAAGGTAGCAATCACTTAACCCTACATGTTAGGAGTGCTGCTTTTGGGGCAAGAAGCTGATTCTGTTTCTGAATCTCACTCCAATTTGGTTTTGAATTTACTTTGTGAAAAAGTAAAGTCTGTAGTGCAGCTGTTCCAGGGGTCCGTTTTCAGTGCTCTGCTACAGATCTTATAAATTCTGGGGTAAAATGTTTCAGCCTTTGGACAGTCAGGTGAACAGTGCTTAAATGTCAGCTCTCAAGTTTTCTGGGGTAGAAGCCAGCCATGGGTGTGTGCAGAGAGAGAACAATCTGTAGCACTGACAGTCTCAAACTCTCTTCCTTGTTAGTACTTTGGGATTACAGTAGTTTTCCTTCTGATCTGAGTGATGTGCCACTGTCTGTAAGTGACTGAAGACCTTATTAAAAAAAAAAGTACACGGAGTTGTTATCTCTGACTTGAAACGTTGTTATGGTGAAAGTGATGGTTGCACTGAAGTAGAATGGAAACGTCAGAAGCTCTCACCTATTATGAAAGTGTTCCTTTGTTAATGGCTTTTGGCAATTGCATGATCAGGAATACACCAACCTTCAGAAATACTGCACAGTTAAATCTGAAGAAGGGAGATGCAGGCAGAGTAAAAAATGTCTAAGGATGGTAATTGCTTGGAAATTGGACACTTGTTTAAGGGAGAAGTCTGATCATAATAGAGTAGGTGTGAGTGTCTGAAGGTTAGACTATGTTTTAGGTGACTAATTGAACACCTGTAGTTGCCAGCAACTTAAAGTTCCACTGAAAAATTGATTTATGCCTGTTTTGTATAAAACCTGAGTTGCATCTCTCTCCCCCTCCCCTCCTCCTCTGTTTAGGAACCTAATTTACTAGGGCATAATTGTGTTTATGTTGTGTCCCTAAGGATTGTGTAAAGTGAATTTGGAATTTTCTCCTGTAGCGGTACATCCATTATGGATAGAGGTAGCTTTTTAAATATCAGAAATGTATGCTTCACTTAAGTTGCTCTTCTGAGAACATAGCACCTTTTTTCTATAATTTAGTCAGCTTTTTATATTGTTTCAGGTTAAACAGAATAAGGAGTTTGTCATGATAACTGGCAGTTGCAGAAGAAACTACCAGCCTGTACTCAAGGTATATGAATGGTAGCTTATGTTGAATTTGGGACCGATTTAATATGTAGGAAGTGTCCTAAACAGCTTTCTGCAGGGATATAAACTTGTAACAATTTGCCAATGACTGTGAAGAGGTAGGGACGTGAAACTGGATTAGCTTCTCTTCAGAGTTTTTTAGCTCTCTTTTTTTTGGGGGGTGGAGCTTGCTTGGGAACTTGACCAGAAAATACTTCTCCCTTGAAATGAGGTTCAGCGAGGCCTCAAATTCAGACAGAGCATTAAATTGTAAGTGTAGACCTGCAATGTAGATACCTGTGGATGTATCAGGAGCACAGATGTGCAACAGCAACCTTCTGCCCCTGCTGCATGGTCCCTGGCAGAATTGTTCGGTTTCACTGAGATGCTTTGACAGAAGAATTTCTGAGGCCATGTGCCTTTGCCACTTGGGTGTGAGCATTTACCAAAGTCCATTTGCTGCTGACAAATATTTCCAAGGGGTTGTAGTTGAGGTGGGATTGTGAATTAGGTAATTATTACATATGGAGTCAGTACTGGCAGGAAAGTTGTGGGGGATGATTTAATTCTTTCACCAAAACTTTCATGCTGGTTGGCTACTGGTGAGATTACTTAAAGGATTACTTGCATGCTAAACCATTAATACACTTTGCACAAGGTTGGGAGGAGGGGTGCAGAAACTCCTTCCTTTTAGGAGAGGAGAGAATTGGCTCATTTTTAACCTTGCTATATTTTTAAGATTAACTCTGTCATATCACTTTCCAAATCATGACATGCTCATTCTATCTGCATAGTATAATTTGAAAGCAGCTATAAAACTGTATATCCTGAATTTAGCTCTATTTAAAAAATATTTAGTGAGGCCCTATTGGTAAGGTAAGACAAAATGAAACCCTTTCCGTGGAAAGGTGTTTTTGTACCATCTCATCCATGGTTGCTTCAGTCACACAGGGCACATCCAGAGCTCTAAAGATCACTTTTTCAGATGAAGTTTCAAGCTCTTGTTTCTGTACTGCTTTGCTTTAATGCTGGTGGGTATGAGTTTATTCAAAGAACACGTTATCTGTGCAAGAAGAATTTGCAGCTTCAAGGGTACTGATGTCTGCTTGACCGTTTTCAGTCTTTGGTTTTGTGTTGTGGCTTGCACACTAATATTAAGAGCTATGAGCTGTTTTGAGGTCTGAAACTGTTTTCAGTTTTGGCTGTACACTCTGCATTAAGAAAACAAGCTTTGCTCATATATAACAGCCCTTGAAAGTTTTTGTCAGCTATTCCTTCTGGAATGATTGTCCTTTTGGCTCAGAGGTGTTTGGGTGCAGTTGCCTGAACTGAGGGGGGAGGTCTGTGTGTATGCATTTGGACAATAATCCTCAAGGCCATCACTATTGTTGGAAGACTGGCTGCAATTGCATGTTGCTGTAGTGACAAACTGGACATGACCTCAGCTCAAGTCTTTAAAATACAATTTTGTTGTAGTTGTAAAACATCCTCTCTGTCATTAGAGGTAAGTTAAAGAATAATCTAAGAATGGTAGATCTGGTATGCAGCGTAGTTTTGGAATACTGGATAGTGCTGATAAGCCTTTGAGAATGTAAACTCTTTTAGTTGCCTAAACATGCTTTGGAAAGTTGAAAGTTTGTTTCCTAGCATGATCTTAAGCCCCTACAGGCACTGTTAACTCTGCTTGAGTTATGTCTGAATGTCTGCAGGGCTACAGTGTGAGGTAGGAGTATAAGGGAAGGAGGAGGGGATGCTTTATTTTATACTTGTTTTCAAAAAAATTCAGTCTCAGTTATAACTCTGGTTTCGGCAGGAAAATTTGGAGTGGGATTCAAGGAAGAAAAGGTGAGCGAGGCGCAGGTTGTTGTTGTGAGGTTTTTGGGCAGATAAAACTGAGCAGTGTTCTAGGAGTGTTGTCTTCTGTATCAACCTAAAGATGCAGTGATCTTGTTGTTTTTCTAGGAGGAAAGTCAAATTGAAACACATTTTACTTACAAGATATTTTAAGTCTGCCATGTTTTAGGTGTGGCAATGTGCTGAGCACCTTATGAATTAGTTTAACTCTGATATTTTAATTCTGTAAGGCTTCAGTTAACAGCTACTCTTTCTTTGGTCATCTTGTTAAATTAGAGATTGAAAGAAGGGAATTGAATCAAGTGGCAGTTTCTAGGAGCTTCAACTGCTTATAGGCATCTGCCAGTAGTATCAATGACTATTGGCAGTAATTCTACAATAAAACCTGGGGAATGATGGTTGAAAACACCAGAGTTCTGCATTTGAAAGGACAAAAAATATACTGAACAGGAGATGAGGATTGATTACTCCGCAGGTTGCTCTCTGCTTGAAAAAACTAGAAAATTGTATTTCAGTTTCTGGACTGAAGGGAAGCTTGAGCATGGTGTATTTAAAGTCCTTCATAAGCACAAAATAGATTTTCTTTTTAGGCTTTTATAGCCACACATGTTGTGGTGTCATGTATGTGTCTGCTGTCCTGCTTGTGGCTGTGGCAGTGTAAGAGCAAAATTATGACACGTCTGCAGCATGATCTGCAGAACATGCACGTGTGGTTCTCCACTCAGTTAACATCTGTTTGGTATTAAATACTTAGCTTTATGTTGTGTTCCTCTCCTTTTAGAGCTGTCTCAGATGCAGTAAATAACAGAGCTGGAGAGATAAGTTTGCACTTCACCTGTTGCCTTGGGTGCTTGGATTTGTACCAAGAAGCAACACGTTGCTCTGCGTGCAGTGCTAACTTGACCTCTTTGCCTTGTCTTATTTATTCAGAACATGGAGCTGAAATGGCTACTCTGTGTGACCCTGCTAGCCCTTGGGATCCTTGCTGTCCAGGCACATGATATGGATGAAGACAATGATGCTGATGATGTAGTTGATATCGAGGATGACTTGGATGATGGTATTGAGGAGGTAGAAGAGTCAAAGTCTGAAACAAGCAGTCCTCCTCCAGTTCCAAAGGTTTGGCATGGAACTTCTTTTAACAATTGAATTACTGCTTGTGTTTTGGTTAATGTGAGTCTGATCAGAGTTGTCTTTACTTTCTTAACCTTTAATATGTTGTAATGTTATTAAAGATGTTATCTGGGAGTAGGGCTTGGAATTAAGGTTGGCTGCTTTGTTCCTGTTCTCATGTCCCCCATGTTCTTCCAGAAGACTTAGATCTAACCTTGAAGTCTGTGATGTATCAGGAGTAAATGCTAATATTTCCAGCTAGGTATATACTTGAGTTTTAGTTGCCGACAAGAGCACAACAGCCTGGCATAAGCAGCAATATTTACGTAATTTCTGTAGTTATGCTTCAAGAATGTCCAGGTGAGCTGTACTCAAGTGTAGGAGGGAGTGTGAGCTTTACATGCCTGTATTTCTGTAGAATAGAGAATGTGTCTTGAAAGGTGCATAAATGCCCCTCTTTTCCACTAGGTTACTTACAGGCCCCCTGTCCCAACCGGTGAAGTGTACTTCGCGGAATCTTTTGATAAAGGAACTCTGGATGGGTGAGTATAATCTGAAGGATGATTCAGTACAGCAAGTAATGTAAAATCTTGGTGAAAGGCAGAGAAACCCTCTCTGCAGAGCCCATGTTATTCAAAACTGAATCAAAGGGCCCCTGTTCGGTTGGGATTACAATAACAACTTCTTGAGGCCAGCTGTTCAAATGCTGAGTTAAATCAGTATTTCCTTAAATTCTAGTAATAAAGGGGGGGGTGAGGCCATTACATGTGGCTTTTTTACTTTCCTCAGGTGATGTGAGGATGGTAAGGTGCTACTTCTGTTTTTTTACAGGAGCGAGGCACTTGCTCATGAGGCCATTGTCCTACCTTGGGGTGGGAAGTGGCAAACAGAAAAGTTTGCAGCTTTGGGAATAGAACTCCTCAGGGGATCAAGATACTGGGGTGTAGTCATGAGACAGCAAGGGCTGCCTTATCTTAAGGGCAGGATTTTTAGTGTGTGTGTGTGGAGAAAGTATGGTTTTCCAACCATTGGATGTCTGTCTTCTAGATGGATCCTTTCCAGAGCCAAGAAGGATGATACAGATGATGAGATTGCCAAATATGATGGTGAGTCAAACCCAGGTTTTGGATGATAAATGTTTCTGATGTTGTTTGTCATACATGAAAAAGAGGTGCAAGTCTTTCTTTGCTGTTTTTCAGCTAAAATTATATTCATGGAAGAAAATGGGAGAGGTGTTTATATATGTGGCTAACAATATAAAACATAGTTCTGATTTAAACAAAATATCCACCGGAAGATTTTAAAATAAATTAACGTTTGGTCAATTTCTTCCCCAGGAAAATGGGAAGTCCAAGACATGAAGGAAACTAAGCTTCCAGGAGACAAAGGGCTTGTAATGGTAACTCGAGCCAAGCATCATGCAATTTCATCCAAACTTTCCAAGCCATTTGTGTTCGATACCAAACCCCTTATTATACAGTAAGTAAAGAATAATTTGGTATTCTGTTGTTTCCAGGGTGACATGATAGCAGGCTGAGGTTAATTCTGTAACTGAGCTTTTGTTGACTGGGGGTCTAGATGGCACAAGATGCTGTAACATATTATTATACTGTTTTGAGTAAGAGTAAAATAGTAACCCAGATTCCCAAAGTGGGGAGTTAGTAACAGCATGGGTCCTTCTGAAGCCTGAAAAAGGAAGAAGTCTCTGCAAACTAGATGTGGTAACCTGCCTTGTGGCTTCAATTCACTTGATTTAATTGTAGTAACAAGGTCAGGCAACTGACTTTTGTACTGCTAATTGTGGAAATCCTTGTCCTTTTGAATGAAAGCTGGTCTGTAAGTAGGTCAGTCAGTGCACTTTCTTGTGCAGTAAACTGCCCCCTGTTTCTGAGGGGAAGTGGACAGAGGGGTAAAGATGCATTTGTTTCCTCCTTCCTGTGTCTTAGTTCGTTTGCTATGGAAGATGGACACCTTACATAGGTCTGGTCATGACTGTTGTAGAAGAATCTATTTGCGTGTATGTTAGACAAGCAAGTCAGGGTAAAAACATAATTCAGTGAGAAAAGTTGAATTGTGCATTATTAGCGACATTGTCAATTTTAAATGAAGAGTAAACTATGAATTGGTCACTTTGCTTTGCACTGTTTAGTTTTGGCTCAAAATACAAGGCTAAAAATAAAGCCCAGTGGTCATCCACTCCAGCTGCTGGCATTGTGAGAAGATCAAGCATACTTAGCTTGTTCCTGACAGAGATGTTTTGCCTTTTTCAGGCTCCTTGGCATCCCTAAATATAATGTTGTATGCATATAACCCTAAAGGGACTTCTCCTAGGATCCAATTGTTTTTGCTTTGGTAGTCTTGCAAATTGAGTTGTCTGTCTTCCGTAGTAGTTGTGGGGAAAAGAATTGGTTTGTCTCAATCCCTGTTGAAGTGTCTTATATACCAGAAAGCTTTTTCTTCCTTCTCTCTACTTCTAGGTCATTATCTTCTAGGCCAGCACTCAATTTCTTTAATCTTTTCTGTCAGGATAAATCTTCTAAATCTTCAATTTTGAAACTGTTTCTCAGGCTCTTGTGAATATTTTCTTAGTCCTTATATTTTTATATATGTATGTATTCGTATCTTTAATATTCACTGGGTAAGTGATTTAAAGCAAACAACAAAACAGTGTTACTGTTAATTTGTACTGAAAAAATGGTAATTGTGTATTTCAAAAATAATTTTTCCTCATGTATAACATGTGTTCTCCCTTTTTCTATCCAAAACTAAAATTAGGTATGAAGTAAACTTCCAAAATGGAATAGAGTGTGGTGGGGCCTATGTGAAATTGCTTTCAAAAACCCCTGAGTTGAACCTGGTGAGTAATGCTACTACTTTTGAGTGTTAGCTGTGAAAGAACTTGAAGTTTTTTCACTTTGCTTCTTCCTGAGGAAACCCTTTTCATGAAGGCAGTGGGGCCTGATTGCCCAAGTACTTTGCACTCAGCATTTTTGCAGTGCTTTCAATTGGAGAGGATAAGTACTGAAATGTGACAGCCCCTTGAGTGGAAACTCTGAAGTTCCCTAATAGCTAAGCAGTTGTAGACCTTTACCAAACTTTGCAGTACTTCAGATTTTCTTGGGTTCTAGAACCAAACAGGAGGTGCTTAGGAGAGAAGCCAGCTCCTAAGGCCTAAGAACTGCTTTTTGTCCTCTCATTCGTTGAAGCGCATATTCAGACAAAGCTGAAGTTAGCCTATTCAGACAAAGTTGAACTGCTGAGTAACCTTGCCTAGGCTCTTGTAGCCTATGGGTTTTCTTTAGCCATTTTCATAGACTTTATAGGATGTACCTTTTATGACTTATCTATCTTTCTCGTTTCCTTCTGCAATCTCATTGGAGTTGTTATTAATACAATTTCCAAACTATTAAAAAACTCCAGAACAACCACAAACACCCAGAGCACAACTTGGCTGCCTAATCAGTTTCATATGTGCATTGAATTTTCAGATAACATTAGCAAGAACAAATAGACTTGCAGAGTTCAGTGGTGATTATATCCAGTTAGAACTTAGATTGTGGCAGTATCCCAGTTCACAAGCGTAGGCTAAATGCAACTTGGCCTCACTTTTAGTGCTGCTTATCACTTTGTGTGAAAGAAGCTCAGTGGCCTTGCTAGTCTTTCTTTATTTATCAGTAACTGATACTTCTAATTGATAGCTTTTAAAATACTTTATTGTAGTGTAGAGATACACTTAAACATTGTGGGTATCACTTACACTAATCTCTTGGATAACACTTGAATGGCTGGTGTTTTCCATGTGGAAAGTAGAGCCCAAAGGTGCAAAATGAAAAAGCTGGGATAGTTCTCAGCAGACTATTTTTTCTGGAGGCTTATATGAGGAATATACACTTTAGTGTGGGGACTTCACGGGCTTGATATCCAAGTTGCAGAATGATTTCTAATGAATTGGGAATTCTTATGACAGACAGTGACTTAAGTTGTATTTCAAAATAATGGAGTGAAGTATTGCATTGTTTTTAAAGGATCAATTCCATGACAAAACTCCATATACAATAATGTTTGGCCCTGACAAATGTGGAGAGGACTATAAATTGCACTTCATCTTCCGGCACAAAAATCCAAAGACCGGCAAATATGAGGAGAAGCACGCGAAGCGTCCAGATGCAGATCTGAAGACTTACTTTACTGATAAGAAGACTCATCTTTATACTCTAGGTATGGTGACTGCTAACTATGCATATTAGTAACTGCTACATTTCCTGCACCAAAAGCTCCATAAAGTGAGCCAGATGAATATTTGTGCCAATGCACCATACAACTAAAAACCACTTGAAAGCTTCAAATGCAAAAACTGATTGTCTATACAAAGGCTTATTTCATCCTTCCAGGAAGTGTTAATTCATGTAAGAAAGGTCATGCAACTTGAACTTAATACTTAAAGGAGAACTGAATTTCAGGGCAGTTGTAAGTAACTTGAACTAAGTATATTTGAAATAATTATCAGCATTTATAAACTGCCTGAATGCTGCCTCTGAGTAATGTGGGGTACATTAAGTTTCAGATGTAGAGGGGCATCATGGTTTGTTTTGCTTTTTGTTTGGGTTTTTTTCTGCTTTCATGTACCAGACAAACTCAGGAGTTCTTGAAATAGTGTCTGGTATATTAGCTATGATCAAAATGTTTCAGGAAATACTTAGGAGTATATCTAGCTTTTCCTGCTACAGAGACAGCAGTAGATAAAGAATTGAGATTAAAATCCTGTTAGTCAGTAGTAGGAAGTGTATGTCAAGTAGAATATGAGTATATACATTCTTACTACTAAAGCAATACTTATTGTGCCAAAGTCAACTTGCTGTGGTAAGTGCTAAATCACTCTACAAACCTCTGTGCTTTTAACATTTAAAGTAGGACTTCTGCCAGGAGTCTGCCTTTTCACACAGTGAGATTTGGTACATCATCACTAGTTGTACTTGGGCATAAGGAGAAAGGTTCTTAACAGTTCTTTATAGCAGTTGATGGGTAGGTGGTAGCTTGGGTTGTACAGTGGGGATGAGTGATGTCTTATGACTCATGCTTTGTGTCGTACATGCAATGACTACTTCAACTTCTTTCCTTACAGTCTTGAATCCTGACAATAGTTTTGAGATACTGGTCGATCAAACAGTTGTCAACAGTGGGAATTTGCTAAATGATATGTCTCCTCCTGTGAATCCACCCCGAGAGATTGAGGACCCAAATGACCAGAAGCCTGAGGACTGGGATGAGAGGCCAAAAATCCCAGACCCAGATGCTGTTAAACCAGATGACTGGTAAGATGTTGGAAGGGTGGAATTGAGGGAGTCCTTAGCCTGATAATTTGGTCCTGATCAAAATGACTTTCTCACGTGACTTATTGAAGGTTTTGAGTCTCACCCCTGTAATCAAAACACGGTCAGTTTAGGCATCTTCAATAGGCAAAGGCAGACAGGTTCCACATCCTCTGAGAATTTCTGTTTGGTGTTCCTGTGTTGGCCACAGACAAAGATTTTACAGAAATACCTATGCTACTGTTGCTTTCATCCTTGATGAGATCAAAAGATGAGCTGCAGAAGGTATAACTGAAGGATCTTTGTTTGTGTAATGTATGGATAATGTAACTGAAAAATCTGACTCCCTAAATCAGAAACTGATCCTGGCTTTCTGGCTTTGTACCTGTGCTTTGTAAATGATAGACTCAATTTCAAGCACAAATGTGTTTTTGCAGCTGTTGCTAAGAATGGCATTTACTGTAATATGCCCTTTCTAGATTGGTTTTTAAAAAAATTAGTAGTAGTACTTTGCAGTTGGCACCTTGGTATGTCATGAGGCACATGTGTAGGTAATGGATTGCAAGGCAGTTCCTTTCTGAAATCGTGGGGTGACCCTGACAGAAGGGAAGGTGGCTGGCTGTCTAGAGCAATGGGCTTGTTCAGAGTCTCTAGAATCATGCCTTGGGCTTAAGAACTCTTAGGTGTTTTGTATGTTAATACATAATGCTCTGCTCTCAAGGGATGAGGATGCTCCTGCAAAGATCGCGGATGAAAATGCTGTGAAACCAGAGGGCTGGCTGGATGATGAGCCAGAATATGTAGCAGACCCTGATGCTGAGAAACCTGAAGATTGGTAAGTTTGCTGCCTGTTGCAAATGGCAGCAAATATTTCATTACTTTGGTACCGACATTTGCAGTTCCTTGTTGCTTGCTGACAAAGTTGCTGTTCAGGCTGTTTTTCTTTGAAAGTAGAAGGCAATGGTCTGAGGACTCATGTCCTGCATTCACCTCTGCATTTTTCAACTCTTCTGTGACTGTAAGCAAAACAGGGCAGGGATGTTCATCTTGAAAGAGAACCTACTTGGAAAAGGCAGTGGGGGATGCTGTGCTCAGGGACTGGTTTTTGTTGATCTTCTGTGCTTCACAGTTAGTCTTTGAAATCCTTGTTCTTTTGCAGTATAATCTACAGACCTATGCTATACAAAGTTTCAGAATCTCCATTTTGTGGTAGGAATTTTGATTTTTCCCAGAAATTGGACATTGTCTGAGCCTTATTCTGTGTGAAGGCAAGGGGTGGACTTCAAAACTGAATTTGCCTTTTCAGGGATGAAGATATGGATGGTGAATGGGAGGCACCTCAGATTGCAAATCCTAAATGTGAGACAGCTCCTGGCTGTGGTACCTGGCAGCGCCCGATGATTGACAATCCAAACTACAAAGGCAAATGGAAGCCTCCTATGATTGATAACGTGAACTATCAGGTTGGTGTTTTCATTGCTTAAGCTGGTGGCCAGTGCAGCATCTCCCTTACAAAAAGCAGAATGATTTAGATTCAGCAGATGTAATTAAGAATTCAAGTGCTGTCGTGATTGTACTGCGTTTCAAGTGGACAGATTCAAAGTGCTTTCTTACCAGGCATCACTTCATTGTATTGATTCCCATAGCCTGATAAGTTGCACCTGTAGATGTTGTAATTCAGTGCAATGGATTGTTATATCTCTCCATTCATAATGGGCTGAAAACTAAAGTTTGTCTTCTAGTAGTTGGTGAGGCTGTGAATGTCTTTTGTCTTTTCTAGGGTATATGGAAACCTAGAAAGATCCCCAACCCAGATTTTTTTGAAGACTTGGAACCTTTCAAGATGACTCCCTTCAGTGCTGTGGGACTTGAGTTATGGTCCATGACATCTGACATATTTTTTGACAACTTTATCATCTGTACTGAAAGAGCTGTGGCTGATGATTGGGCCAGTGATGGATGGGGGCTGAAAAAGGCAGCTGATGGTGCTGCGGAGGTGAGAGAGGAAGGTTTAATTGTGTGCTGCTGAGTGGAACAGTAGAAGCACCTCCGCTGTTCTCTCTCACGGCCTTTGTCAATATATACCTGTACGTACCAAGGCTGAGGGTTTTGCTAAAGCAGGTTGGAGCCTTAATTTCATAATGATACTATGTTAATGGTTGCTACAAGTAAGTAAGAGCACTCACTGCTCTCTTCTCAGTTTTTGCTCTGATATTTGGACTGTTTAGCCTAATTCTTAGTTTGTAAGCTATGGAAAAAGTAGCTTTTTTATGCAGGTTAGCTTGAGGTTTTTTGAGGTCTGAAATACAATGTTGAAAGTTGGAAAAAAGCCTATTTGAAAATTCTGTAGCTTAAACTTAGCTGCTACAACTTGCTGTATGGGATGAAATTTGACAGTTCTTTTGGTCTTACAGCCTGGTGTTGTGGGCCAGATGATGGCAGCTGCTGAAGAGCGTCCCTGGCTTTGGGTAGTCTACATCCTCACTGTGGCTTTGCCAGTGTTTCTTGTTGTCCTTTTCTGCTGTTCTGGGAAGGTAATGCATTTCCTCTGATAATTAGTATCATGTTTAAAAAGAGGTTCAGTAAAATGTGCCTGAATGTCACAAATAATCGCCTGGGTTTGACATTGCCTTTCAGAAACAGCCAAGTGCTGCAGAATACAAAAAGACTGATGCTCCTCAGCCTGATGTGATGGATGATGAGAAAGAAGAAGAAAAAGACAAAGGGGAAAAAGAAGAGGAGGAGGAAGAGGAGGATGCAAATGAGGAAAAGCTTGGTAGGTAAACTAGATAATCTTGAACAATGTTCTCCCTGATAAAATAAACCAGCTGGATTGGCAGATGAGGAATAAAGCCAATGGTGAACTGAAGATAAGTCAGAAAGGAAAATGTTTTTATTTTCCCCTTAGAAGAGAAGCAGAAAAGTGATGCTGATCTAGAAAGTGCTAGTCAAGAGGAGGAAGAAGAGGAGGAGGAGGAAGACAGGAAACCTGCATCAGAGGTAAGAGTGCTTGATCTTTGAAGGAAGCTTGTGCATTTTCTTTCATAGGCTATGTAGAACAGGCCTTACTACAGTGTTAAAAGTTAACCTGGCTCATGTGACCGCCCCCCTCCCCCCCCCCAGTTAAGAACTTTGGAAAACTTAATCACGCTGAAGAATAGGAATTGCTGTGGCTGACTTCAGCAGAGTTGGGCACCCTGCTAAAGGCACTGCTGTAGAGCCTGCCTTGAGAGAGGAGTGGGACTGTTGGAAGGTGTCTTCTTGAGGCAAAAGGCTTATTCAGCTTTGAGTGCAGTCAGGATGTGACCTTAAGTGCTCCCCACTGATACAATGGCTGACTTAAAAATGGGTGGAGTGTTGCTTGAAGTTAAAGGATTCTCCCAGCAACAGAAGCTGTTGAGCACTCCCAACAAATAGTGTACCTCCACTGTGAAAACAAGGAATTTGCCTGTTTGACAAAGTACTTACAGCAGTAGGTCCTTTCAAAAACTAAATTCTGATGTAGAAGTGAAAGTAGCTTATTCTTCATAGATTTTCTCAAAATGGTTATTAAGGGTATATTTAGGTTTTATTTTGTTGATGTTTACACAAATTACTTTCTTGCAGGAGGAGGAAACTGTGAATAGATCACCCAGAAACAGAAAGCCAAGGAAAGATTGAAAAAAGTCATAAGAACTTGATCTGTGATTTCTTTTTTTTTGTTGTTGTTTTCAAACATGGTTCTGGGAGAGGACCTTGGACACCTTACATTGAAACTTGGACAAACCTCAAGATTTCACCATCCACAGGTTCCAGTCACACCATCCAATGTAATGGAGTGTCTAGCAGTAAAATATTTGCAATCATCTGTTTTAAAGAGCATCATTCCTGTAGAAAGAAAGCATTTAATATAATGGGCTGTGGATTTTGGAATGTAACATAACTAACCTTATCATTTTTGGTTTTAAATATTCTTTTCTGTTCTTAAATAAGTTGGTAGAATTTTTCCAGTCTCAAACCTTGGCTTAATTTAATATATTAATTAGTGAAATATAACAATGAATCTTGAAAGTGCTAGGTGATAAAAATGCAGTTTTATAACTAGTTTTTTTTTACAAATATGTAAATTCCTAAATGCACCAATGTCTTCATACCCCTTAAAATTTGGTAATTGTTTGAAGAAAAGTTGTCAATGCATTTGACAACCCCCCGCCCTCAAAAGAAAAGAAAACTAGGGGGGATGTGTGGGGAAACCAGTAGTGAAACTCTCTAATCAATCAACTTCATTCTTTTGGGGGGAGGGGAAAGAGGAAGAAGGGGTGGAAGGAAGGGGTTGGGCAGTCTATAGAATATATGCATACTGTGCATGGCTGAAGCCCTGTTAAGTGTTGACAAACGATCTAGGATTTGGAGTGGGTCATCTTAATGTGGCATTTAATCCTGCAGAGCTTGCAGACAACCAATTTTGTTTGATCTTGAACTCTTTCTGTAAAGCTGAGGGTTGTTGGGGAGGTGTGGTTAAGCTACTTCCCCCTTTGCCCTCTGTTCAGCCACCGGTGTTTTCCTCTCTGTGACGATACAGCTCTTCCTGAGAGCAGCTTTGCCTCAGTTGCTGAAGCACTTCATGTTCAGCTCATTGTCAAACTCAATTTCATAGCTAGGCCTACTCCTTTCCAGGGTCCAAACACTGAATAAGACAGTGTCCCATATCCTCTCACTGTTGTCACTGTATGTCTGCTGTAGAAATGGGGGAGGTAGGCAGGTAGACAAGATGAACTGAGTTATTTGTTAGGGGAAAAAACCACAACCAAGATGTCAGTATTGTAGGTGGGGAAGGAGCATGTGGAATATCTTAACTGGTATGTGAAACTGTTTTAAGTCCTTTTATCTGCTCTTCATGTAACAAGTGCATTCTAAATTATATTGTGAATGTTAGGAAGTTCCAATTTCAGCTGAATAAATTTTTTTTAAAGTGTTGAGTCTACCATACTACACTGTTTCAAACACTTTTTTTTTCGTGGAATGCAGGTGAGCACTACAAGAGCATTACCTCTGAGGGTGAGATAGATGTAATTCATTACACTGTACCAAATATGTTGGCGTTTGGATGTCTATATAGATAAACTTTTGCCTTTGTTTAGAATGAAATTAAATGTCCTGAAATTACTCTTCTTGCACTGAACTTAAACACTCCAGTGTTGTTTGGTCATATGATAGGTATAGTGTGTGGAATGATTCCCAGGGGTTATGGGGGTAAGAGTGTTCCAATTACCTTACAAACAATCTAACCAATTACTAAAAGACTCTTGGTTTGGGTTTGGGTTTTGGTTTTCTTTTTGTAAAACACCTTTTGCTGCCTGTCCTTATGTTGTATCCCTTGGTTGTTGTGTTTGAAATATTAGTGATCACAAATGCATAGCAGGATTTCTTGATCTCTCTGCAGTGTACAAATAAACTATTGTAAGCAAGATACTGGAAGTAATTTCAGACTTCTGTTGGGAGCTATTGCATGTTTAGAATGCCTTTGCCTGTTGAACACCTGGTCAATACTGCTCCTTATTGCAAAAATAGCTTATACTCTGACATGGAAGATGTCATAGCTTAAGCATTGCTACTAGCTTGTTCTCAGGACTGTATTTTTATCAAGGAGCAGCTGCTATTTATGACTCTCAGTCCTTCGAGATGAAGTATGTGTAAATGGTTTCAATTCAGCTAACGTTTTGAGCACAACATAAAAATCTAATTAACCTAATGGTTTTTTATCTTAATATGCAAATTGCCTTAAACTCCCAAACGATCCATGTGCATACATGTTCTTTCAAAGCATCAGAAGTGATGTCTGAGATCTGCTATCAGCTTTTAAATAGTATAATATTAAAGCTAATTGTAAATCTACATTTGCTTCTGCTAAATCTCCTGAAAAAGTCTCCCGTCTGCATGTTATGGCTTTTTTTGATACCATAATGTATGCTTTAAATAATCACTACAATAAATGAAGACTTTCCAAAATGGATAGACAACTCAAGTTACTTTTTATCCTGCTTTCTGGCTTGGGTGCCTCAGTTTGACCTTAGAATTGCTCTTATTTTTAAAGTCTTGGAGGAAAAAAATAGCTACCTGCTTATCCTGAGTGCATAAAGCATAGCTGTGTTTTTTAGAGTAATGAAGCTCCACCTGGCTGTAACCTGTGAACTGGATTTGGAACTGTTACAGATACTTGAAGGTGCATTGGGGCCTTTTGTGTCTGTGCAGCCAAGGGTGGCAGCTCTNGGGGGGTGGGTGTGTTAGGCTGACGTGGTGAATCAAAACAAAACCCGTGGGCTCTGAAACACAAGGCAGAAGTGCTGAGAGCAGTTTTTCTCCTGCAGTCAATGCATGGTAGGGGCAGTTGATAGTTCAGGGTGCATCTAACCAACTAACCCCTTCCAGCAGTGTCCCTGGATGTGATCTACCCTCACTGGCGCTGCTCAGTACTGAATTGTCATAGCTTGAGGCTCTGACCTCTCCAATACATTACGAATGTCTGTTTTTAAGATGGACTCCTGGGCCTGAGGAGGGTTTCTTGCAAATGCTGACTACTTCTACATGTCCGTGGTTTTCTCTTGCTCTTTCCTTACTCTTTCTTCACAAACTCACCTGTGGGTACAGACGTGGGGCTTGTGACTGCTCTGCTGATCCCAAACTGGTGGTTAATACCCCTCTTCCCTCATGGTTTGTAAAGGGGGTTTTCGGTTGATTGGGTTTTTGGTTGGGTTTTTTTTTTTTTTTAGTGTTGCTGGACACAACTACTGTGATTTCATGTCCATTTCAAACAGGTACTTGTAGAAGCAACTTGGAAAAAAATGTAAAAACTAATCAATAAAGAAACTTAAATCTGTTTGGCTTTCTTTGTCTAATTAGCAAAGCTGGATGAGTCGTCGTCAGGGTGAGGGTGAGGTGAGCCGTGCCTCTCCTCCGCGTTGTTGCCAGGTAAGCTCGCGGTTTGCCCCGAAAGCAGCGGTTCTGCAGGGCACAGCCGTGGCTGCAGCGGCCCGGCGGTGCCCGGGACACGGGGCGCCCGCTCCCGGCGGGACGGGCCGGGCTCCTCTCCAGCGCCCCTCCTTGTCAATCACCCGCGGCTGCCCCTCCCCGCTCTTCTGATTGGCTGCGCCGTGGCCGCCCCGCCCCTTCCCTACCTGGTCCTTTTAACCGCGCCGAGCGCCGCCTCCAGCTCGCCTCCGCTGCTTAATTCGCGCCTCCGCGCCCTCCTATTGGCCGGGAGGGGTGTCGGTCACGGCTCGTGACGCGCCGCGCGCCGTGACGTAGCCCCCCACCCAGGAAGCTCCGCCCATTTATTCTCAACTCGGCTCTGGAGGGGAAAAACAATTTCAAGATGGCGGCGGCGCGGACAACAATGGGGGGCCGGGGGTCCGGGCCGGCCCGCGCCTGAGGGCGGCGGCGGAGGAAGCGCGGCGGGCTCCGCCGGGCCCCGCGGGGCGGGCAGGGCTGAGGGAGAGCGGGGCAGCGTAGCGGCGTCGGGTTCGGGGCAGAAGGAGGAAGTGGGGCGGGTTGGGCTGGAG
>VXAZ01004433.1:5053521-5137964 GCA_013399875.1 Gymnorhina tibicen | reverse complement strand
GAGCTGGAGCGTCAGCAAACCTTCGCCCTGCACCAGCGCTGCCTGCAGGCCAAGGCCAAGCGGGCCGGCAAGCACCGGCAGCCACCCCCGGCGCCGCCGCCGCCCGCGCCCCCTCCGCCCGCCGCCGCCGCGGGGAGCGCCGAGAGGAGCGGAGCCAACGGGCTGGACGGCGAGGCGGCGAGCGGAGAGCAGCAGCACGGCCGCAGCAGCGCCCTGATCGCGGTAAGCGCCGCCCGCGGCCGGCTGCTGGGGCCGGGGAGGGACCGGCGGTCGTGCCCGGCTGGCACCGGGACCTCTTGTCTGGAGCTGGATAGGGGAAGGAAAACAAGCTCTCGTGGCTGGTGTGGTGGCCTGCCGTGCGAGGGCTGGGGTTGGGGCTGCTTTGCAGAGTACCGTGTCTGCTCTGTTACAACTTCGCAGCCGATAAGGGCCGTTTTGTTTTCGCTCGTCACCTTTGCACGCTGGAAGAGTATATAAAAACTGCGGCATGGTGGGGTAGGGATAGTGGCAGGATTTCTGTTGATGCTTAAATCATTCAGAGTATTTTGTGAATCATATTTCTGGCTAATTCACCTAAAATGCACCTGCAGAAACTGTCAGAGGGGCATTAACACTGCGGTGCCTTTTGATTTTTGTTTGCTTAAGTCTTTAATTTGGGTTGTCAGGGTTTTGTGGAGTCATTTGATAAGGATATGCTTATTACTGAGGGGGGAGTTTTAAGACAAATAATGTGCCTGTTAATTTTGGCACATATTGGAAAGAATTTCAGTGGCAAGGCAGCTGCTTGTTTGCCACTCACTCTAGTGGGTGTGAACACTATGAGAATCCCACTCCACCCATTAAAAACTGGCTTAGCTCAAAATCTTAATGTTTCTCTGGCTTCTCTAGCATTTCTGGTTGTCGGGACATATTCACACAGCCCTGTTTGTATATCAAGATAGCTATTGCTTAACTTATTCTGGGCCCTTTAAATATACTGCTGTGTGCTAATGTGTCAGTAATGTAGGTTAGTAGGATAACCTCTTAAAGGCTGCCTGTCCTAATACCTGTCTGCCTTAAAACCAGGTATTTTTAAATGGTGGCCTACATGAAAATGATTCACTACTGCTCTGAGTGTCTTTAAAAGGGGATACTGGATTAACCTAAGACATCCCCAGGTTAATATATAGAAAAAATCATATTTTTAAGGTGCTCTGTGTATTTGATTGGATTAGAAAGGAAGGAGAATATACTTCTCTCTGTCTTGGACCTCATTTACTGTTTTTAAAATAGAATCACGATAGAGCTTATTGTACACTTGAGTGTCTAGGACATAATGTGAAATACTGAAACACCAGGTGTATCGTTGTCATCTTTACTGGGACCAGCACTAGGCAGCCTGGGTGCAGTTTGTAGTATTTACAAGATGAACTGAAAGTGTTACTCAACTGAATTGTTTCTGTTCTTGCTAATACACCTATGAGACTTGAGGGCTTGCTGACTGTTGAGAAGACTGAGGTCCTTGTGACACAGTTAGAGCACTTCAGAGGGCTGCTACAGAAGGGTGCTTGAGAAAGAGAGGAAACCTCCTGCATTCATGACACTGATTCTGCAGAACTTTACAGTTAACTGTTGTTTAGCAGACTGATCTTGAATCTAAACTTGTGTCAAAACAAAAATTACTCAAACTTGTTTTGTATTATCTAAAGAGTTGGTGGGGGATTCTGTTTATTCCCTGCTGGGCTCAGACTTTTTGCATATGGGGCTCTACCCCTTAGTAATGTGTATTTTCATTACACTCAGGGCTCTTTAGCATGTCAAATCCTGTTGCTTAAACTGCCACCACACGACTTCATATTGATCTTCTAAAAAGAAAGATGACTCTAATTCATTGGTGTTGTTTCTCTTAAATCGCTTTGGATGTGGATTTGATCTAATTAGCATCCATTATAATGAGGGCTCTCAACAGCAGCAGGTTCTGAAGTGCACTGCACATCTGGGGAAGCCCTTGTACAGGAAACTGCTGCCAGTGGCCAATTTGCACAACAGAAGAGGGTTTTAGTGTATGAATGACTCTTCCTCGGGCTGGCCTGCTGTTTCCTTCCTAGGATCCATGACTGTGAGCTTAATTGCAGCTGCTGATTCATCACCTCGTTACTGGGGTATAAAGTCGGTTTGCTTAGTAATTCAGGTCTTGGAAAAAAACACAACAACAACACCTCTACTGCTAATTTAGTTCCTCTGGCCCAGAAGGTCCCTCTCTAGGTTGGTGTTTTGCCTCTACCCATCTCGTTGCCATTATCAAGACCAAGCATATGCTTTGAATGGGAAGGACATGGGCTTGATTTCCAGTGTTCAATAAAGTTTGGATGAACACCAAAATTATCTTGTTTTAAAACATCCTGAATACATTCCTTTCCAAGGAATGCTGCTAGCTCAGTGCAGCATGCATTATATCAGCTGTTGCTGCTGTAACAATCCAGATTTTTCTGTGAAGCTGCATATGAATCTGCTCTTGGAAGTTGGTACTTTGTGTTGAACGTTAATGAAGCATTTATTTTGGTCTCTGAAAGAGAGAGCAGTTCACGTAAAGGTGCAGGCTTCGTGATCTAGCATCAGAGGGCTTGTAGTAGTAGGACATGAAGCTGCATTGCCGCAAGTGTGGACAGTGTGGGCACTGCCAGGTGCTGTGCTGCAGAGCACCTTCTGTAAATCCACAATGGTCACAGGGAACAGGGTGGCACTGCCACTTCCTCCTTAGTGTCTTGTATGATTTGTCACGTGGACAAAATCAGATATTTTCTCTTCCATTAGTCTCTTCTATTAGTCTGGTTTAGATCCTGAAGTTGGATGGATCTTGGTTACAAGCAGAAGTAAGGGGTAGATTCTTCCTTATTTTCTTACTAAGCAGCTGTAAAATTTGAGCTACAGAAATTGAGAGAATACAGTATTGATACAGAAACACCTTGGATTATTTGTGCGTCATGTAGGCCTGTCCTTCCTTTGAGGAAAATGTTGAAAAACCTTCTATCTTCCTACTTTTAAAAAACTTCCAGACCATTATTTAATGGGAAATCCAAATGTTGATATCTACTTCCCACTTCTGTTGTTTAACATGACATTATTAAGGCTGTGTTCAAAGTAGAAGATGCTTGATGTTTGGATAATGTGTTTGCTGTGTTAATCTTACATTTTTGAGAAACAAGGAAGTTGGGAAGAGATAGGGCTTGTCTCCTAGAAAATTTTTTCTCTGCCAGGTTCTGATACATGAAAGTTCATTTAATAATGCTGTTCAGATTCTCTGCAGGAGAAGGGTTGGCTTCCTTATATTTCTGTGATAGACTATAAGAGGCCAGTGTATGGCTGAGCTGAACCAAAGGCGTTTCACTGGCACGTGAATAAGGAGAATGGCAAGATCTGGATTTTCATCTCCACTCCTTGTTTTATGATGTGGTGTCTTGGAAGGAGAGCTGCTCCCTATTTCTTACTGGGTTTTTTTCCCCACCTGAGAGCAGTTGTTGTGCAAAGAGCTTGCTTTGTCTAGGACTGCCACAAAACCACAAACAGTATTTCTGGAATGAGCATGGAAGGTCTAGTCAGTGGCCTGTCTTAAGAATGCTTTGTGTTAAAGCTGAAGAGCAGCATTTATTTGGGAGTGATAGGTGTTTTACATTAATATTAGTTAAATTCTAAATTAAGCAAAGGCACCAAGCAAAAAGTTTTAAATGAAATTTAAGTCCAAGGAGAGCAATGCAGTGTTTCTTGGTTGAAAGACCTAGAGTAATAAATTCAGGGGAATAGATTGCCCAGAGTGTACTGACAAGCATTAATGACATTCCTCTAATGAAGCTCAGACTGGTACTCTAACATTTCAGAAGACCTCATTTTTGTGTAAGCTGTGGTATAGGGGTGTTAAATTGTGAAATTATGTTTTACCACAAAAATAGCAAATTATTTACATGTTATTTATATATAGCTATGGTGCAGTGCAGTCTTGCCACCATTGTTTGTTTTTGCTGACAAGTCTGATAGTTTGTTGCCCAACAACTCAGACAGGTTTTTCTTTGTCTCCTTTTAATTCTCTGTGAGGTATTGTTTTATGTTTGAAACATTTCCCTTACCAGATTAGTTAGATATGCAGCGATGCTTCCTAAGTTGTAAGGATCTGGGAGTGACTGAGCTGCTGCTGCTGTTTAAGTTCAAGTGAGGTGGAGGATCCGGCATTGCAGCTGAAGGCACAGGAGTTTTTTTGATTCAGCAGAACAATTCCTGTAGCAGAAGCTGCCCCTTGTGACTAATGCAGGCTTGGGATATTTATAGACATGCCTATCCACAGCCCTTCTTCACTCCAGCAGGCAGTCACCCAAATACAAAAGTCTGCTGGAATTAAAGTAAAAATTAAAATGAGTCCAGCAGTTTGGTTCTGACAGCACAGTGGAATGCAGGAACACATTGGGTAATAAAATGCTTTCCTTGCAGGGGGAATGCAACTTTGGAAGTTGTGGGTAGATGCACAGTAAATGGGGAGTTCTTACTGTGATGTGTAGTTGAAGTGTTACGTTTTCTATCCAAAATTCATACACTACTGTCTGGTATTTGCATTGTTGTTCCAGCTTAAGCAGTTGCCATCTTTGTTGCTCCTGTCCTTGGCGAGGCAGGAGAGGAGAATCAGTATCTATAGAGGACCTGCTGTGAACTCTGGTTCATGGGAGCTTAATCTGTGCTGCAGTACTGCCACTTCCATGGCAGAAAAATGGACGTATTCTGATTTGGTTTCCCCTTCTAGGTGAGAATGCTAGGAGCCATCTTGAAGCAAGTTTCTTTATTATGCTTATAGGCTAATATAATATTTCTTCTTTGAAAATGTCCAGCATTGTGTTTCTCTTGCTGGCATATCAGAACAAATCCTTGTAGACTTAATTCTGATATTGAAATGGTAGACTAATTTGAAGTAAAATACAAAAAATTAAAGCTCTACTGAATCCTGTAAGAATGCTTAAATCTCTCTAACAGATGCTTTAAAAAACTAAATAAGAACATTATACAGAGCCTGAAAGGCACAGTATGAGTACCAGATTTTTAAGGAGTTTCTTCTCTGTCATGTTCACTAGGTGGTTTGGTTTGTTTTTTTTTTAATGAAACTTGCATACAGTTTGTAGTTTTATATAGATATATTTATTGTCTTCAGTTACAGAACTCAAACGATAGCAGAGTACTGGATTTTTGCAAAAGGACTTTAGCTGACTATCCTCAGTTTAACAGTCCTGAATGGTAAAGTATTTCTTGCTTTCAAGCAAACAATGTGAACTAAACTTTCATGCTTGTTAAGTTCTAATGCATTGAAATGTCACTAGTTTCAGATGATTATCTAAATCTAGTTTCAGGTATTGAGTCCACAGCAAAATAGCCAACACCAAACAAACAAAAAAACCTGAACAAAAAGCTCAACGAAACCAATCAGAACAACTTTGTACCACTATTTTGATCAGTGATTCATGCCCCTCCCCACCAAGGTAGTAAGAGAGTACTGCCCTGGCCTCTGAAGTTTTGAACTCTGCCAGTGCTAACAGACAAGCAATAGATTAAGTTTTGAAGCTTTTCTGGTTTCTTGTTGGGCTTCAGTAGTAGTTTTTGGACAGCTTTTACAAAGTCAGTCAATTTGCCCCTGCAGTGAGACCACAGTAGGGCTGAGCATCATTGTGGTAAAACTGGTGGGTTTTAGACAGAGATTGAATATATCAAAATGCTTTGTGTGCTGTCTGTTTTCTGCTGGAAGCCTTGTCATTTGCCTGGGCGTGCATCCATCTCTGGCATTGCAGGCCTGTGTCCTTGTCAGTGTATGAGTTAAATGGCCAGAGGCTGCTGTGTTGGACACCTTTTGTTGTCATGAATGGCACCTGGATTTTGTCAGCTTGTGTTCTGTGCATGAGGAATCCACAGTTGGGCATGTGTGCTCCTGCCAAGGAAGTGTTTATGACCACATTGAGGACTGTGTGTTCTGTTCACGTGAATAAAATGCAGCTCAGGTGATGTGACGTGGAGGAGGTTCAGCCTGTGGCCCCTCAGTGGCTCTTTGACAAACTCTATGTCCTGTCCTGGGCCAAAGGACCGAGGCCTGCTCACATCCCCTGCCTTGTGCTGCTCCTGTATTGATATAAATACTTCAAATAAATTCTTTTGGGGTAATATTTTTAGGCATAGCTAGATAGCAGTGATCTCAGAAGTTCATCTTTTGTTGGAAAATTGAATAGGCTGAGAAAATGAGAATACACTTCTGTATCTGATCTTGTGACAGTGGAAATGATTGACTCAGTGTTATAAATAAACTTGATTGATTCTGGTAAGGAAACCATGGACAGCATACCAGAGGACCATTGTGCCTTACAGGATGGTAATGAAGAAGAAAATGAAAGCTGAAGGGATTTTCTTAGTGAGTAGCAAGCTATGCTTTACTTCATCCATGTGTTGGTTGGTTTTTTCCTGAGTTTTGGCAGAAGAGAACAGGTTTTTCTTGCCTTGAGAACTCTGTTGGAGCAGCTTGATATGTAGATAGCTTGCAGTCTGACTTGTATCTCACATGCAGCTTGTTATTTTCCCCCTCAGACCAGATTATTTGGGTAGACACAGACAAACTGGGGAGGAACTTAGTCTCCCTTTTTTTGCCAAAGGAATACAGTTTTAGGTGAAAGGAGGATTTTGTCTTGAGCAGCTTACAGTCAAAATGTCTCCGAGGATCAGATATCTGAGTGTTATGACTGTTAAAACCCATAGAGATATGAGAGTTCCTGTGCTGGATATTAGGGGTCTGTATCTTTTTCTAGACTGCAGTGAATGTAGCTCACAAAACAAAGTTATTACTTTATAGAAAGTTTTCAGGGAGTGGGTTTTTTCCCTAACTATTTAGAATTAAGGAGGACCCATTCCCAAACTTTGAGTAATTTGACTCATCATATAACCTTGGGCAAGTTACTCATCCACCTTAAGCTTCAGTTTTCCTGGTGGGAGTATTAAGTAAACAATTGGAAGCTTGCTGAAAGCCAAATGTTGTGATGGAGTTGAGCTTCTTTGCTCTCTGTTGTTTTGCCTTTTTACAAAAAAGTAAATTTCCATTATTCTTTCAAGTTGGTATTTGAAAAATTCACTAAAGAGCTGCTACTCGAAGCTTAAGACCTGATGTTCAACTTAAGAGATTTCAAGTTCCAGCCTCCTTTCCAAATGTACACCTCACCTCATCCTACTCAGTCTTCTGCTGATCTTGCTACTCTGCTGCTATTTCCATGAGCCGTCTAGAAGATCACAGTCTCCAGGGAAGCTGGAGGCTGTCCCACAGATAAAAATAAGACTTAGTTGTGCAAGCATTAAACAAATAGTGGGGATTTTTTGCTGTTACCTGTGCAGGAATTAAACAGATGGTTTGGGGCTGTTTTCCCCCAAAGATCAGCTAACTGTAGACCGTTCAAAAAAAACCCCAACTATTTACTGTGAACCAGTCCTTCTGCCTGTAAATCAGAGAATGCTGTTGCCCAGGCAAGTGTGTAAAATTCTTCTGATAATTTATGCTGGCCCTACGTACAACCTCTTGCTTGAATGCTGAGATCTTGAGGTTTCCCATTTTTCCTTGGATGAGACAGTTTTCCCCAGGGGTTAGTGGACTGCCTTGTGAAGACTGCAGGTAATATGAAAAGAACCATACTTGTCTGAGGTTTGTTTAATGAGCTGCTTTCCTGCCATCTGAGAGGGCTGTTGTTCAGTGACCCCATGCCTCAGATGGGTGGCTTTTGATGGGGATTCCTGTCGTGTGTCCTGCTGAGATGTACCACGGTGTCTCACCCAGGTCGGGAGCTGATGGCAGCTCCCTCTTTAAGCTCCCTGCGCTGTTGGAGCAGTGTCTCTGCGCTACAGGTTTGTCTGCGTTGGTGGAGCGTTCCAGCATCAGCAAAGCTCAATTTTTTTACAGAATGCACCCGAGGGAAGGAAAAGTTTGTAGTCACCTTTGATGTGTGCAGGAATTCTGTTTTCAGATGCTTTTGAGGTCAATAGAAAGAACTTTATATTTGCAAGAATGCTGGCAGGAAGGGGAAGAAGAACGGGGAACAAAGGCGCTCAGGCTGTGGCTGTGAAGCTGCTGCTGTAGCCGCTGGTCGCTTCTAGGTGGCACCACGAGAAAAAGAATCTGTGCCTTCACCATCTGTGAGAGGCCAACTGTGGAGCTGCTTGGGGCTCTGGTGGTCAGAGCAGCTGGTGAATACTTCAGGAGAAAGGAGGAAAGGAATGAACTTGCTCTGCTGTGATGGAACTGGCTGAACTCTGAATTGCATTTTCCACAACTGTGAAGCAATGGTCGCTAAGTGACAAATTGGTTTTGCTTCAGTGCCGAAAGTGTGATTGTTTACAAAATTTATATACATAGTTCTTCTCTAAAAGTTATTATCACAAGAGAATCACTCGTTTTTTCTAAACATTTAAATGTGAGACTGCTTTATAAATATTTAAATGTGAGACTGCTTTATAAAACAGTCTCATGGAACAATTACACAGTGTGTGTACATAGATCAAATTAAATACAGGTTTTTATTCTCATCTAAAAATTGATTCTTAACATTCTTCTATATTTTCTCATTTTGAATAGGAAAAATCATAACATATTCCAGTTCACAGCCATTTCTCAACTTTTTGTTGTTGTCAGAGTATATGGCAGCTTTTAGTTTTGTCTGAAGGAGGGGGTCTCTGTTTGAAGCAGTACATGTTTTTTGAAAATTTTCCCTAAGAGGTTATAGTGAGGAAGTCACCTCATGTGCTGACTTATAAAACAAAATGTTACCAAAACAAAGATGCAATCTTTGATTTTTTTCTGAAGTGTTTTATTCAGAGCTAGACAATGTTCTGGTAAGAAGTAAAAATCCAGATCTATGTAACATAGAAATACATAACTAAAATACTCCTTTTCTCTTTCAGCAACTCCATGAGACTGTGAAAAGAAAGCTTGACAGTGCTGCTTCCCCTCAGAATGGAGACCAGCAGAATGGCTATGGTGATGTGTTTTCTGTGTCCAAGAAACTGCGTCGTGATGATGGTCTTGGAGTGAGTGGTTCTTCCAATGGAATGCCCCCTGTGTCTCCACTCCATCATCTTGACAAGAAATCTGGCACTGGAGATACCTTACAGCTTAATGGGAAACATCCGATGGGGCTCGATGGCATCAGCAAGAAGTGTCTCCCAGATTCCAGCCTGCAGATGAATGGAGGTGGTGATGCTGGTGACTCATTTCCTCTGAGTTTGAACAAAGAGCTGAAGCAGGAGCCTGTAGATGAGCTTCCCTGTATGAATCCTGTAGCAGGGGGTTCTATATCTCAGAATAACCTGATGCCTGATCTTAATCTAAATGAGCAAGAATGGAAGGAACTTATTGAGGAGCTCAATAGATCAGTGCCCGATGAAGACATGAAGGATCTCTTTAATGATGACTTTGAAGACAAAAAAGATGCAGATTCTTCAAATTCAGCTGCACAGACTCCATTGCCACAAGATATTAACATAAAGACTGAGTTTTCCCCAGCACCCTTTGAACAAGAACAGCTGGGATCTCCCCAGGTTAGATCCACTTCTTCAGGTTCAGCATTTATTGGTGCTGCTTCTGTACCTGTAAGTGCCGCTTCTACAACGGTTGGTAGTTCTCAGGCTATGTTCCAGCCTTCCAGTCAGTCAGTGACTGAAAATCCTAATCAGCCCATGATGCAGGCATCAAACCACTCTCAGAATGTCCAGAGGCCTGTGTTGTTACCTGGGAAGTGTGCAGGAAGTGCCAAAGAAATGTCTTCTGCTCATCAACTTCAGCAGATTGCTGCCAAGCAGAAGAGAGATCAGATGTTGCAGAACCAGCAACAAGCTTCACAAGTCCACCAAACAAATCAGCTATCTACGTGGCAACAGCCTGGGCCTTCCCATAGTCCTCTGGCTGTCTCATATACCATGGAAAATCCCACTAGCCCATCGGTTTATCAGCCAGACTTCAACAGTCAGAAACTCATGATGCCTAATTTGGGAAATAAAAGCTCACCGAGAGCTGGAGGCAATTACCATGTGAACATTTTGGGTCATCAGCAAAACAGCTTGAACCAGAACCCTGTGAATAGTCAAGGCTCTATGCTGGACTATGGGAACACCAAACCTCTTTCCCATTACAAAGCAGAGTGTGAGCAGGGGGTGGCAGTGCCTGGGCAGAACAAGACTCCCATGCTGGCATACCTCCAGCAGCGCCAGCAGCCGCCACTGTCCCACGTGAGTGATGACCAAAATGGGATGATCCTGTTGAAACCCAAGTCTGGAAACATTGCCTTCCGACTGCCACATGGTCAGGTGAATGTCCTGAATTACCTTTGTTCAGTAGCAGATTTAAGGTTGTTGGGTAGGTAAGGCTGGAGTGTAGATTCCTTGGTGTAGTTTCAAATGTTTTCGTTGATTTTAAAGAGAAAATTTCTGTATGCATTAAGCTGAGACAAGAATCATAAGGTCTTTTTTCCACTGGGGACAGTTTTTAATACTGGGTTCTAGGTCATGTAACGTGTGATTTCCAGCTTAATATACTTTGTGGGCAACAAATTATGTCGTGCTTCACAGAAGCTTCTACTTAAAAAGATAAATAGATGCTTTATAAACTTTTGACTAAAATAACTCGTATAAAACTGTAGTGTTAGACAGTGTTCTCAAAGAAGCTTTGATTTCTTTACCTTGTTTTTAGTCCCTACTTGTGTCAGAGTTGGCTTACTATAAAAAGACCTACTTTTGCAGAGAGGTAGAAGTGGGGGCTGCATTCCTGATTTCTTGGGTGTTCCTTGGGGCCTTTCAGTTCTAAAGGTTTTTATTGGTTAAGTCTCTGGGCATTGGGGAAGCATGGCATAGGAGAGAAATACATCATTAAGAATGAATAATAGTAATGTTTGTTTGCTTGAAGCGTATGCTTCAGGTTTTCCTGTAACAGAAAATTCCAGATGGTGCTCCTTTGCCTTGTATATAACTGTTACTACAGGTATGCTGCAGGTGAAAATTTATGTAGTGGGTAGAAGTATAGACTCATTGGGGTTCTGTAACATGTACCTGCAATGCACATACGAGAGGGCTTGTTAAAAGGAAGGTATTTGTTACAAGGATTAAAGCTCCTCCAGCAAAAGCTGTTTGAGAGCCAACTCTAGTCATATTTCCCTCAACAAAACAAAAAACCTGTGAAAAAGCTCTGATTAGTCTGTGATAAAGACCACACTGGTGTACAAATAAAAATTTGAGATCAATGTTTGCTTCATAAAGCACAACATAAAGCACAAAAAAAAAATAATCTCTTTGAAAGCTGGCAGAAGTAACAGTCTAACAGCATTTTGATGGAAGAAGGGTAGAGACAACTGTGTGTGTCACATCTCCCCCTCACTGAAAAACATGAGGGTGACCTTGCATCTACACTGCCACACTTACACTGAACTAACAAAAATACTGATGAAAGCTTCTGGAGAATTTCTCAAAAACTTGCACACAGAACAACTTAGCACAGCATTCCTTGTATTTGATCCATGATTCCTTATGAAGCTGCAAAGTGAGAACCAACAGCCAAACCCATTAGCTGAATTCTTTACTTGAACATAACATTTGTGCAATTAGAGATGAGGCTGAACTGTGCTTTAAAATAATGAAAACTGTCTAATTTCAGAGGGATTTGCTCGTACTAAGAGGGCAGTATCAGATCTTGAATGATAATTGTTCCATGTTATTTTTGCTTATCCCAAGTTCCAGTCTCATAAAAATGCCAAAAAATGCAGACTTAAGAAAAACTAATAAAATCAGACTTATCTTTAGTAGTATTTTTGTCTGTGGAGTATGGTGATGGTTGGACTGCTGGAAAAATACTTTAAGACCCATTTTGACCAGTGGAAGCCTTCTCCCCTTCATCTGCAAACAGTAAATTCTCTGATACTAAAAGAAAGCAACTTTAGGATGGGAGACATAAACATTTGCAGTTTTAAATGTTGACAGAAGAGGCAGGATTTAAATAAATGCTTTGTATAATGAAAATATAAAATGTAGTGTTTGAAAAGCTGCTACCAAAGTAAACTGAAGCTGGGGTGTTTGAAGTGCTGTTTGTAACTGCCTGAAAAGGAGCACACAGAGCTATACTCACCTGTTTGAGCTGGAATTTGGGAAGTACTTTGAGACTGAAGTTAAAGCCTCTATTCCTAAATGTTGTGGAGCTTCTGACCCTAACTGCAAACTGGCAGCTCTGTGTCTGGCACTGTATAGATGGGTGTTTGGTTGTCTTTAATTAGCTGAGCTTCCATAAGAAGCTTCACAACTGAAAAAGTTACTGCATTTCTGTAACTTCTGTCACTTTTCCTATGTTCTGCAGGATCAGAACCCTGCTCCTGCTGTTCCTCGTGTTCCTGTTTCTGTCCCGGGCCCTGGGGTGGGTGCCCAGGCTCCAAATGTCTCCATGGCAGGTAACCACAGCAACCCAGCTTATCAGCAGCAAGCAGCGGTGATGAAGCAACACCAAATGCTGATGGACCAGCAGAAGCAGAGAGAGCAGCAACAAAAGCACCTGCTCATGGAGCAACAGAAGCAGCAATTCCTAATGGAACAGAGGCAGCAGCATTTGCTGGCAGAACAGGTGAGAGGGGCCAGCTATCTGGTTTTTTAATTTGTGCTGCTTTGCTTTGGTGCATGAAATAGCATTTGATGTTTTAGAATCAGAATGGTTTGGTTGGGAAGGACCTTAAAAATCATCTCAGTTCCAACTTCTCTGCCATGGGCAGAGACACCTTCCACCAGACCAGGTTGCTCCAAGCCCCATCCAACCTGTCCTTGAAACATTTCCAGGGATGGGGCAGCCACAGCTTCTCTGGGCAACCTGTTCCAATGTCTCACCACACTCATGGTAAATAAGTTCTTCCTAATGTCTGATCTGAACCTAACCTCCTTCAAATGGAGGTCATTCCCCTTTGCTTTGTCACTGCATGCCCATTTGAGACACTTTCCCCCTCCAGTATTCTTGTAATCTCCCTTTAGGTAATGAAAAGTGCTCTTAAGGTCTCCCTGAATCAACTGCCCATCAGAAGTTTTAAGAAGGAAATTATACAGTCTCCTCTGAACTGAAAATATGTGAAAGCCCATTTTGCAGTGAAGGTTGTAGTAGAATCTGCAGGATTGTGGAGCTGTGGCTGTGCCAAGTCCTAGCCAATGGCTCTTTTATCACCCGCAGACATCCTCTTAAAATTGAGGTCTCAGTAGAGGTGACAGAAAAACCCCTTCAGTTCTGGAGCCAGTGTAGACAAAATAGTAATAGTAATGTGGTTGGCAGTGTATGAGTGTGGTAAAGGTATGTGTTTGATATTTGGGTTAAAACAGTTTGGACTAAGGGAGTACTGTGGGGGAATTATATTACCAAAGACTGAAAGACAGAGAATGCCCAAATCATCAATAAAATCACATTTTCTCTATGAGTTATGTGATCTGTAAGCTTAGAATACTTTTTAGGAAATCAGTCAGTCTTTGGTGACTTGTATGTTAATATCAAATGTCAAAGATGAGTAATCATTACTCTCCCAAAATGTTAACAAACAGGTATTCTTTGAAAGCAGGTGGGAAGAAAGGAAATATGGGGTGTGACCTCCTGGTTGTGCTTTTGCATGTCTGGTGGATGGTGATTATTAGAGCTTTGTTAGAGCTCTTAGAGCTGTGGCCCAGTAGATTTCCTTAGGACAATAATGGACCTAACAGGTGTTAGATCTCTCTGAACAGTGGGGAGGTGATAAGTAGCATATCTCAAACACAGCATTGAAATACTTTTTTTCCTATCTGTTTGCTTCTGCTTTGCCAGCACACGTTGCTGCAGTAAATATCAGTAGTATGAAAATACTTCATTCATGTCCTAGTAATGGTAACTACAGCTAACTTCTGTAATTTCCATTCTTGTATAATGATGCTGGGACTCTGGTCCCAAATAAGCAGTGCCTTTGCTTTGGAGCTGAACAACTTTAGATACTGCATTTGCCACATTTATTAGCCTTGTGCTGCCTAGTTAAGCTAGGTCTTGTTAGCATTCTGATTTGATATTTATTTCTTAGGATACACATGATACTGGATGCAGTTTTACAAAAAGATTTCTGAACCTGTTGATGTCTGCTTTGCAGGAGATTTGTAGTTTTGGGTAGCTTCAGTGCCATTCCCTGCCACTATAAATTTGTCTTTTCACTTGGTATTCTGCGTATTTTTTCTTTTTTTCCCCAGGCCAGGTTCTGCAGTTCTTGGTTTCTCTCAGAGCTATGGCATCTCTTGTTGGCTTCTGTGGTCAGCCTCTTTCAGGTCTGACTGGTCCTGCAAGCAGCAGGTCCTCTGTCAAGCAACCTGCCCTCTTCATTCCTGTGCGTGTCTCGACAGCTTCGCAGCTGGAGACATTTGGGAAGGGCTGTAGCGATGTGTATCTGCTGTTTGTTACGTTGCACCAGTCTCTTCTTTAAAGTGTCTTTTCCCCAATACTCTTGGAAGGGCATTTCTGTCCCCTGGTGTTCTCTGTGGAACTTTTTGGATAAGTAGGTGGTTGTGCATTGTATCACTATGGGGTTATCTCAGAATTTCAGCCTGTCTGAAGGTATCTTCAGAGTAAGAAGAGACAGAAATGCTGCGCCTGATACATTTCATATTGTAAAAGCAGCCTGTTGGCTGTTAACACTGTCAAGATCAGAGTGTGCTATCACTACATCTACATTCCCCTCAAGATTTTAAATTTCATTTTTCCCCAAAGTTTCCTAAGAGAAAATTTGCTTGGTTTATTTTTCAAATGGTTTGATCATAAAATAGGTATGGGTTGAATGTGCTTTTAAAGAGGCACAATTATTTTGTGTCATGAGTAGGGTTTGTTTCAGTTGATCAGTGCATTGTTAAGAAAGTGGTTTGAAACAATGGCTGCAAAACTTGTATGACTTGTATTATGGACTTAGTTCTGCAGTTTTCCATAATCTTGCAGGAAAACCTGTGACATATGAGAATATGGATTTGTGTATATTTTTTCATGTTTGCAGACAAGGACTAGAAAATATTTGCATGTTCAGTTTTTGTATTTCTGTATAATATTTTTGATATTTCTGACTTGTGCTTTTATTGATTTTTAAAGAGAGGTCTAAAATACATTGGAAATAAAGACCAAAAAAATAAATGTTATTTTTTTTTAATACACTCACTTTTAATCTTTTTGTACATGTACCTCTTTTAGTCTTTAGAGTATTGCTAAAAACGCCTGTTGATTATGTTACTGATTAGGAGACTAACATCTCAGATTTTCAATGTTTGAAAGGCTTCAGACACGCACTTCAGTAACTCTTGCAATGCGTGCTGTTGTCTCTGAGATCCTGGTCTTGTCACTCATCAAATTAAGTTGACTGTGTTTGAATCTTGAGAACAAAGTCTGAAGTGACTTTAGGGCTGCAGAAGCCCCTTTGATTACCAGCTGTGCATAGAAATATGCAGACAGCTTGTTTTTATCCAAGATAGCCCTTGGAAAAAGCTTGATTAGTTTACAAATTGTCTTGCATTGGACCTTTCTTAGGAGAAGCAGCGGCAGCAGCAGGAGCAGCAGCTGCAGCGGCATCTGACGCGCCCTCCTCCCCAGTACCAGGATCAGCCACAGAATCCATACCAGCAACAGGTTGGACAGTTCACAGGTGAGTGAACATGGCAATTGAAATAACAGCAGAAAAAATATCAGGAGTAAAAAACAAGGTGTCTTCAAATTTCCTGGATTGGGTAGCTTTTAATTAATTTACTACACGTCACTCTGCCTTAAAAGCTCTTAACCTGTGCTCTGATTCAGTTGCAAATTAACAGCTTCCCTGGTCGCAGGTATTTGGAACAGCCTAAGCTTCTGTTTCTTAATGTTGTTTGGGAAATGAGTAAAATTCTTCAGTACCTTTATTGTTCTACAGGCCTTTTTTATACCACTATTTCATTGTGCAGGTTGGAAATTCACTCTGTCTTTGATATGTTAGGATTCAGAGGGTTTTTTTCTGAAGCCTGACGTCACAACTGCCTGTATCTATCACAGGCCCTCATTAAAGAAAAATAAGTGGTGTATTATTTCTCTCATCTCTAGGATGAGTTTAAAAGTCTCTAACATTCTTATCCCTGCTACCTTTAAAAGGGAATGCAGTTTGAATTCTCTTCATTACGTGTTAAGTGTCCTATGTGGTTTTTTTTGTATGAGAAGCGGATTAGTATGTCTGTAGTGTATTAACTCTGATTAATAAAAAATGTTGTAACTGTTGAGCTGGAATAGCTTCAAAAATGTGGAAGAACTAGAAAGCAATAAAAATTCATCTTCTTACTTTGAAAGCTGTTACTTGACGGGGCATCAAGAAGCCACTTGTCTTTTTTTCATAAACCTAGAGTACAAGGAAAGTGCTAATTCCCTTTGTTTTGTTTCCTTACTCTCCATGTTCCTTCAGAAATAAATACTGAAGGGGAAAGATGCAAATGGAAATGTAATACCTTCACCCTGGCAGTGTTTGTGCCTGTGCAGGTGTTGAGTGCAGCTACAACTGGGTTTTGTTACCTAACTGAAAAAACTCGATGCCAATACAAAAGGATTGTGTGCTAACACAGGGACCAGTAGCATCCTTCAAATATTGCACTGAAATAATTCTTTCTTTTGCCGTTTTTCTACAGAAAGATAGGCATACAACTGTTAGAAATAGAGTAGGTTTTGCTATAATGGACATCATTTTTTTTTCTTGTAATGATGATTGTAACTATTTTTTGCACCTTAAATCCTGATATGTGTACTATCTCTTCATTGTAAATATTTTAATAGTAAGACTCTTCCCCCACCCATCCATTCCCCCAACACTGATCTTTTTTTGATATGCTTTGTTGATAATTAACTCAATATAATTTGAATTTATTTTTGATAATTCTGTTTTTATTCAAATATAATAATAATAATGGAGAGCCAGTACTCCTCAACTATCATAGAACATGAAAAAATTCTACAGCTTACTTTTTGTTTTGAAAGTAGGGAAATTGTGTAGGTGGGTTTCCCCTGGTCAGCTGTAAGGAGTGTGGAGGGTGTTACATGCACTACACTTTACAGAACTTTACTGCTTTTTTTGCTTCAAGTGGGGGGCTGTTTCTTCTGCAGGAAGAAACTTTTAAACTCAGAATTTGCAGTAACAAAGGACTGTATTTGATTTACTGACAAGACATTTTTCCAAATCACCTTGTTTGGTTATCAGCACTGCATGTTAGCGTAATGAATATTTCACTGTGGAAATCCAAAAGATACTTGACCAAAAATTTCTGAATTAGATATTTCTATATTAGATAAATGGAAGATATTCCTGCAATTGGGAAAATGACCAACTGGCAACCCTGCAGTTGTCTGATAAGAGATGGCACTGTGTATGCATGGAATGACTGACACTGTGTACATGTGTGTGCAGTTAGAGGTATTTTTCAACAGCTTAGTAAATTGTGCACGCACTTCAAAGTATATGTGTTAACCTTTGTTCACAAAGAAATATCGGAGTCCTGCCTTTAAAGTCATAATTTTTTTTTTAATTAATGATGCTGAAGTCTTAGAAGTGGTATTCAGATTTTTTAGGACGTTGGCATATCTGTGTTTGAGATCAAGGTGGAGGTGCTAACTGGAGCAGCACAGTTGACACTGTAATTAAACTCTGCTTTCTGTGTGTTGCTTGCAGAGATCAGTTTATACAAATGTAGCTGCACCTCCTTTCTGGGTTACTCTGCCTACAAGCCTGGCTTGCCTCTGGATGAAGGTGAGGTATTTAATGTACTAAATATTTCTTTGTATTTCAGGGTCATCTTCAGCCATTCCCGGGGTCAGTAATTTAGGACAGTCCAGCTCCGGTAGTCCACGGATGTTTCCTCAGAGCCAGAACATGATTCAGATGGGACCTGGACACGCTCCTGTTGCTCCACTCCAGTCGGGCTCCAGTCAGCAGGACCGGGGGGTGTCTCAGTACCCCAGCATGCAGAACATGCAGCGCGGGGGGTTGTACAACCTGGCGTCTGGCATGACCCAGATGGTTCCCCAGCACGTGACTCCGAGTGCCAGTGGACAGACACCGATGCAGAGACAGGGCAGCTTGGGCCAGGGCGCTGCCATTCCTGCTGGCTATGGGCAGAACACCTTACCAAACTCAAGTATTTCTCAGCAGCACAGTAAAGGTGCACTGAATCCAACCTTATCTAAGCCACAGATGGCAAGAGTACCAGCTGCTATGGGGGCTCAAAATCCGTCTTGGCAACACCAAGGTATCCCTAATATTAACAACCAGACACAAGCAAACAGTGGCTTAGGACCATTTACTGCCAACTCCTCTTTCCACATGCAGCAAACACATCTAAAGATGTCAAACCAGCAGTTTGCCCAGGGTATGCCTCAGGTAAGCCTAAGCACCAGCAGGCCCATGACCTCAATGAACGCTGCTGTCTCTGGGCAGATGTTGTCGTCCTCTTTGGGAGCTCAGCCGCGGACAAACCCACCCGCACAGCAGCAGGTACCCTCACAGCAAGTCTTGCCTGGCATGAACCAGACTGTTCCAGACCTGAATGCTTTCAACCAGAACCCAAATCAGCAAATTCCCAACAGAGGAAACCTGCACTGTAGCCAAGGGTACCCTGTGAGGACGACCAGTCAGGAGCTGCCTTTCGCCTACAGCAGCCAGTCAGGCAATAATGGACTTCAGAACTTAACTGGTGACACAGATCTGATAGACTCTTTGCTGAAAAACAGGACTTCAGAGGAGTGGATGAACGATTTGGATGAGTTGTTAGGAACTGATTAAAATGGGGCTGGGGGTGGGGGTTCTACTTTTTTTAATTATTTCATGAGATATAAACAACTCTTGGACCAAAAACCTGTGGCATTGAGGAGACTTGCAGGCATTAGAGGTAAATGGTTGGGAAAAAGACTGGAGCTGCTTCTCAATGAGTATTGACACGTGGACGCGGCGCACCAAGCAGGTCTGCAGGAGGAGTGCGCTTTGTCTGCGGTCTCTGAGAAGTCGCACACTTGAACAGGTCAAAAAATACTGTGTCCTAGCCAGCCTTCCAGAAATCTCACTTGCAGTGTTCTAAGACTAAATTTTTTAATTATTTAAAAGCAAAACAAAAATTCCACAGAAATAGTGCAGAAAGAACGCAAATAGTTGCACAAATTGTGTTTAGGGCTTAGTCTGCAGCTATTACTTGCAATAATTATTTGTTCATAGCTTGACATGCTGTTATAGTACTGTCCATCAAACTTCTGACTTTTTATTTGAGAAGAGGCTGTATGCACCTGAGTATGCTTGCAAAATGTTTGGAATTGTTTCTTTTCCCCATTGCTGAAGCATGTGCCTGTACTCTCAGTAAGCAAGTGGTATTTCACAGTAAATATTTCTAGATGCTGGTAATAGTTGAGAGAAAGTATTAAAACCTGGCCAGTTAGTCTAGATAGTCATCTTCATAGATTGTAGTCTTTTAAGCTGCAGTTTGCACTCTGTTGTAGAGAGGCACAGTTCTTGGCTTGTACCTTGCTGTGTTTAAAGGGGGAATTTCTTACGGGAAAACTTTTAAACTATAGTAGGTTTAACATGAATTGTAAAGCCATTTACTTTGCACCTGTTTCTTCATAACTTATTTCCAAAGGTAGTTGTATTTAAATGAAGGCTTTGCTTCATGACAGCTCATCTAGTTTTCTTTGTTGTAAAAAGTGAAACTAACCTTTGAGATCAGTTCATCCCCCGAAGTTAGCAATGAGCACAAGACTTTGTCACTTCAGGATAGAAATGAGGAAAAAAGAATTTGGCTGGGAGGTGGAAAGTCCTTATTAGCAATAATAGCACAGGCAGCCTGGGAGAATACTTGTATCAGGGTTGCTCCAGTATGGAAGTCTCCCCCTTTAAATGCTTTGTTTTTTTAATACTGGGTTACAAGTTTGATAATCTTTCTATAGACTGGTGGATTTACTTTTTTAATATCCCTTGAAGCAGTTGCTGGTTCTTCAGCTCAGCCCAAGGAGACCTCTTATCCATTTGTTGGGGTTGGTCCCAGAAAGGACAAAAACCACAATGGGAACAGTGAATGTTCCAAAGTCCTTACTCTCTACCAAAAAATCCCTTATCCACCAACAAACCACCTTGCCTTAATGTTTATTTTAAAATGAAAATAAAGTTGAAAGCTTTTGTTTTAAATGCACAAATACCTCTTCCCTTTCTAAATCCACTTTCTTGGAAAACTCCTCTAAACTTTGTAACCAAACCCAGCATTGTGATTTAAAAGCGATTTCCTTCAACACAGACTGGCTTCTCCAGGAGTTTTCTGCATTGCAGAATTGTGAGAGAGGGTTTTTTCCAAAAGGGGGTGAAGGAAAGTGAAAGATATCATTGGTTTCAAAGAAGGAAAATATTTTACTGTATCTGCAGCTCCTTTATGAGACAATTTGCACTTTTGAAAACTGCTTTTTTAACACTAATACTTTAACCCTTTCCAAATATGCATGGAACATGGTTTGTCCAGCACACTTAGCTAGTGTGGATGAATTCCGCTCTGTTGATCAGATTTGCTGTTTTATCATGTTGAACTGTTGATGAAAGATGTGCATTGTTCAGTGGATCCCACCTTTGAACAGTGGATAAAACTTCACTGAAGCAGGCTTAATCCCTCATAGAGCTTTTGAAAAGATAACATAAAGATTGTCTTTGGATGGGAAGACAAAGGTGTTGGTGACTTTGGTTGTTGACACTTCTGATATTTTCTAGAATAAGTAGTTGAGATGCAAATAACTGATGCTAGCTTTTCTTATACTGGCAATCTAAGAAAAGAGCTAGTGAGCTTGGTTTACTATTAAGTTAAACCAAAAACTGGTCCAAGGTAAGTGTCATTAGAAGAGTATAGATATAAACTAGCAATGGCAGGGGAAGGAGTGTTTGCTGTATTTTTAATTTTAAGGGTTAACTTTGCACCAGTGTGCCTTCCCTTCCTGTCAGGGGTGCTTGGGACCTCAATTTCAAGTGGCATTCTTCCATGTCACTGTTTTTTTTCTCCCCCTTACAAACACTTGACAGAAGTAACAGGGTAGTAGGATTCAGCTTTTCTTTCTCCCTGTTTAGGTTGTGGTGAAATCTGCTCTGTTTTCCAGTAGATTTTGCACACAGACTTTGTTCTGAATAAGTCAAAATACAATCCATCCAGTTGTGATTTCTTAATTGGAGGAAAAGAACATCTGCTGTTTGCATTATTACTACCAAAAAGGCAATCCAGCGAAATGTCCAGGAAAACGCAGGCGTGCTCTTTCCTCCACTGTTTCTGGAAGCTAAGGTGGATATTGCTCTGCTTGACCAGAGGGTTTGTTCAGGAAGGTATCTGGATTTGATGACAGGGCCTTTTCATGGTACTGTTGGAGTAAAATTAAGTGTGAATCTAGACAAACTGGCTTGCAATGCCCATTGGTCTCCGTGTGTGAACAGGATCCAACAGCCCTTGGCTCTGGCTTTGGTCCCTGTGCACAGAACGCAGTGGGACCGTGGGGAACGCGGTGCCACTGGAACAAGTTTGGAACAGTTCAATGGAAATGACAATACGGTTTTGATGTACATGGGTGCATGGGCAGGGCTGGGCTCTGCCCTCATGCCCTGTAATGTGTCACTGTCTGTGTCTGCACTCGGGCTTTCCATTTGCTGCAGCTTCAGAGCAATAAAACCAATCTCCCCTGAACTGAACCCAGCCGGCCGCCCATGGCTTTATTTATAAACTGCGGTTTTGGTTGGGCAGGCAAGGTGAGAGTGTCACTGTGCAACATCCACTGCCTTCCAAAAACCACGATCCAATTGAAAAGGGTGCTCAAAATTTTGTTATACACATTTCCTTTGTGTAAATAAATGTTTACAATTTTATATTAAAGATTTGAATAAGAGTTAGATCTTCTGACTGTATATTTTTTACTTTTTATAGATTTTAAAACTATAATTCTTTATATATGTGTTTGGGGGGTATTATGGTAAGTTTTATGCTTGTAAATGGAGAACAGTTGAATTTGATGCTAACCTTTATGAATTTTTGTCATTGAAATGTATAAAGAGTCCATTAATCCCCTTATTCTTTTACTACAATTACTGGTGCACACCAAAAAGAAATCCTTCACTTCTGTTTTATCATTATAAAATAAATATTTTGCTAGTGTATTAAATATACATGGTGTGACTTCATACATTTGTGTGAGCTCAGCAGAGTTCAGCATTGTCATTCCTAGCGAGATGGTTCCCTCCCTTCATCCCAGCACACAATTTTTGCTCAGCCTATTACTAAGGCTCAGATTCTGCTGCTATGTCTTACCAATTCTTACAGTTTCAGAAAGTCCATTTAAACAGGCCAGAACTGGATAAAGGGGCCTTAGAAAACTTAACTTTGAAAATAAGGCTTTATGCTACTCCCACTGCTTTCGGGCTTTTGTTTTTTTTTGTGGAATGCAGTTGTAGGCCTTAAGCTGGGAAATTCGACTGCAGAGGTGGTTGTTAGTAGTGAAAAAGATGTTAATAACTACTGAGACCTACATGTGCAAACTGTAGAGTTCCAAAAATGTGCCAATTCCCTCAGAATAACAGCCTTTAAAGGTTCACAGTGATTTCCTCAAGACTTGTCTGCTGCAGGCACATGGCACACACAGGAATCCAGCTGAGGCATGGGACACGTGCTGCAAGCAGGAGCTGATGTTTCTGAACCAGGAACAAAGTACTGGCAGCAACGTGTCTGCGTATTTTGGCTTAAGGCTGGGGAACTCCCATAGCCACTGCCCAGCTTTGGACATTGATGGATCGTTCTCCAAGCTTTGGAGGTGCTGTCATTGTGTAGTTGTGTTTGCAGCCCCAGCTCAGCCTCCAGGTTTCCTCACAGCATCCTGACTTGCCAGAATGTATTTTTAGTGTATTCCTACTCTACAAGTTTTGTGTTCTGTTTTGGAGAGGAGGAGACCTGTAACTTCAGAAGCTTATAAAGAACCAAAGGTAATAATAAGTAGCAGTACCAGAATCAGCTGCTTTTTGCCCATGGGGAACTGTGAAGTTACATTAATTTTTGCTTTATTGTCCCATTAAAAAGCTGCATTTTAGTTATTGTTGAGTGAAACAGAAATTTCCCAAACCATCCCCCACTGAAATGATGTGTGGTTTTCCAAAGATTTTAAGGAGTCAGTGGCAGCTTGTGATGAATCTTTGCTAAGAAACTAATTTGATTTTTTTTTTCTTGATGTCATTGTTATTCCTGAGAGTAATGGAAGTGTTTTCTCAAGCCTGAATTGTTTGTTGAAATACCGTGTAAGAAGACCCCTGGACATTTCCCCTCTGACTTTTATATCGGATACCCCAGATGAAATCTTTGGTCACCAATAGGTTCAGTTAAGGTTAATTTTTAGGTTTTAGTTCTATTTTAGTCTGAGTCTGCTGTACCTTGGAGAGTCTGAAGTCACATCATATGAGTGTTTTTTAGAGAAAGGGAGTGGTTTTGCTATTCTACATAGGTTGTTATTTATAAAAAGTGTAACATTGGATATTTGATTGATTAACTGAAGTTTTCAACTTGATGAGCTGCCACAATGGGGTTTTGAAGCGACGAAGAGCCAAACCAGAAAAAAAACTTGCTGTGTCCCATTTGGGAGAAACTGTAGGCCTGGTACGGGCACAAATTCTGTAGTGAGGGTTTATGTGTGTGACTGAACAGAGAGAAATGCAATGGCTCAGCCACCAAAATTACAAGTACAACTCTGATGTCAGTGTAACATTTCTCAGGGTCTTTATGTTTCTACATCATCTGCTGCCTTCAGAACTGAGAACTTTTATTTTGTATGTTCACCAGGAAAAGGTTTGTACTGCTTAAAAACATTAGAAAACTACCAAGGGTGAGTGGGTGCTAGAAAAGAACTCCTCTTTGGTAAACTTAGTGATTAGTAGGATAAAGTATCTGAATGTTCTTTTAAAATTACAGAATCTGGTAACAGAATTAAGTTATTCCAGCTGGAGTGTATCAAATCTTTCATGGTCAACTCCACTACTTGAAATAAGAGCAGAAGGTCAAGTCATTAATTTGTAAATGCTTGTTAATAATTTTTACAACCTTGCACATAATTGAGATGCTTCAGAGCTCATTAAAACTAGCAACAAAAGGGCTGGAAAGAATTCCATCATCTTTCCATTGCTGGCAACATTTAATTCAATCGTGGTATCAAATCTGTAAATGTAATTAGAAGAATTTCACAGTTGCTCATGCAAAATTTTCCCCTGCTCCATTGTTCAGCAAAAGGCAGTTGGCTGGAATAATTTTCTGGTGGGTGGCTGCTTTGGAAAACCACATGGTGCGGAGAGAGTTAAGGTGTGGGTGGAGGAAACACTTGTGCTCAGAGGCAGCTCTGTGGAAGTGTGTGGTTGTGCGGAGAGAGGGTTGGGACAGCTGTACCCATCACATCAGGCTGGGGTTTGCTCCACGGTCAGCAGCATGAGAGATCAGATAGACCTGCTGGCCATGATCACAGTTCTGGGAGTCCTGGAGCAAGGTAAATGTCCTTTGTACAATGCAGGATGGTATTAGGCTAATTAGGTTAAACTTTGTGGGGTGTGGTTCCTGTATTTTGCTTGGAGTGTCTGTGGAGCGAAAGTCACTGTTTTCCAACGTGGTAAAATGATACAAATGTTTGGCTACTCACGGCAGAAGTGTCATGCCTGAGGGTGGTCATTATTTAACAGGGACTAAAATGATCCTCAAAGCCAGGAAGTAAAGCTTTTAGACTTAAAGCAATTTCAGCAGGATGTTCTTAAAGTAAACCAGCTTGTGATTGAATTCTAGCAGGTAATTTGTAACTTGCAGTGACTGGAGGTAGCCAAAATAAAGGCAGGTTAGTAAATGTGCTGGTGAGGAGGTCAGTGTACAGACAGACATGGTGTGGATGTAGGAAAGAGCCTCGTGCACCAGGTGTTTGTCTCTGACCAATATCCTTGTATGTTCATATGGCACAGAGCAGATGACAAGATAAACTGAGAGCAGACTAATTTGGAAACTAATGCAAGTTCTGGTCAGAAATAGACACAAAGCTCTTCAAAGAAACTCAGTGACTTCTAATTTAAATAGATGCATTGTGTTTAGACCATTTAGGAAGAACAGTGTTGTTGCCAAGCTCTGTTTGTTTGTGGGTCCTTTGGGCAAAGTCTCTCCCCCTTGGGCTTCAGGATGGTCACTCCCCTGCCTGGGATGGGGACAGAGCCCCCATGTTATTAAAATCTTCCCATTTCTACAAAAAGTTTGTGGGTTTTATTGTTACTGTATTAATTCACCATACAAATATCACATCTCTGCTTAAAAATGGATGTGAATCTCTGAGCAGCCTGATGTGCTTTCAGCTATCAGATGATGTGAAAAACAAAGTTCACTCTCCTGTTAAAATTTCAAGGTTTTAATAAAGAGACAATAAGGGACAAAAACAATAAAGCAAAAGTTACAGCGCTGGGTACCCTTGGCACTCAGCCAGGAGCACACCTGCCATCATGGGAACACCCTTTACATACCTTTACTACTGCAGCAGCCTAATGCATATCCATAAACAATTACACAGATTCAAACTTTTCCTCAAACTAGTTTACATTTACTAGGAACTGTTTAGCATGGATCCTCCTCGGATCCGCCTTTTTAGAGCATGCGTATTCTCTGGCTGTGGTTTTAGTCTGTTTTTGTTNGCATGGATCCTCCTCGGATCCGCCTTTTTAGAGCATGCGTATTCTCTGGCTGTGGTTTTAGTCCGTTTTTGTTATCACCTCCAGCTTGGGCCTTGGTCCATGGTGTCTGCAGACAGTGGTTGCTGATGGGTGGCAAGTCAGTAGCAGGGGTCTCCATCGTACATCCACTGGATGTTATCCAACCCAGCAGACAGTTCAATTACCACAAGCATAACCATATCAGCTATTTTACTACTAATAATAACAGAAATAAAGGCATTAGCTATTGTTAAAAACACTACATCCTTATAATAAAGCTACTTTTACATATAGCATCTTTTTAATAATTGCAGAAAGCCAATATTATAACATGTGTTTATAACAGATGATGTATCTCCTAATATAAGCATTATTTAAAACAAAATATGCCACTTTATGAAAAGAGCTCAGGATTTCTGAATTATCTGTAATTTCCATGCAATTTACAGAGAAATACTGCAGCTACAAACAGAAGAAACTTTTGTACTGTGAATTTTTTTGTTACTTAACTAAGTGGGGGTGGAGCGAGTGTTTAGTGTGCAAAGACAAGACATGAAGAAAACTTGAAATTGAGTTACAGAAATCCTGCTGAGCCCTTTTCCTTTGGGAAACCCTCAGTAGCAAATCCCTAGATAGCAGTTTTGTCTCAAATATTTTTGTTTAATGAGAATTTCAAGTACTTTGTAAAGGTTGCAGCCTTAAGCATTTTCCTTTCATGGCACGCAAGCCAGGTGTGAAGCCAGCAGATAAATAGCAGGCATTGGCACCCTCCTATCTGTGTTCGATTGGATAAAGTATCCTGGTTGTATGGTCTCTGCGTGGGAAGCCAAGGAGCAATTGCAAAAGACTGTGTTTTCCTTTCCATCTGCTCTATGAAATACGTGTGCCCGTGTCACTGGGGTTCAGAGCTGTGCAGTGGCTTTCTCTGCATGTTTTGGAAGGGCATTCTGTAGGTGAGTTACAGGTCTGGGACTCGCTCTGAGCAGGTGAGCACTGAAGCACAGACATGGGCTATCCCTGTGACACTCCTCCATCGCATCCTGGTGTGGGAGATGTAATTTAATGGCTGACCTTGGTACAGCATTGGTTGATTTTTGTTTCCTTTTAAATGTCCTGGGAGCCTGCAGTTTCCACATTCTTTCAAGTAACTTTCCCCTTTTTAATTTAGTCATTCTCAGTTTAGTGAAACTCTAAGCTTATAGCACTCTATAGATACGTGCCCCAGCCTTGTGGTGAGCATTGTACCACAGACCAAAATTATTCTTCTCCAGTTTTTTCCCCCCCTCCTTTATTTTATGGCTTCAAAGGAAAGAAAACTTATGCAATGTCACTGTTAGGCCCCACAGGGCTTGTTTGCCAGGTTCACTCAAATGTGGCAGATAGCAGCTGTGATATGATTTGACAAGTTTGTGGACATAATCAAATAGAGAATGAAGAGTATTTCCAGTGAGGAGCAAAGTTCAGGGAGAGCTGAGCCCCTAAGCCACATGGGAATGCACACAGGTGATTAACCTCGAGACATGAATCACAAAATAAATAGTTTGAGAGGTTCTGCAGAATAGATTGTACTCTTTTTTTCTAAAAGTCCATGCTGAGAAGGCTCATGCAGTGTGGTTTTTTCAACACCTCATTCTGAGAAGCGCTTTTGGGTTCTTCATCCTTAGTGCTTCACCCTTACACCAGGTTTGGGGAACAGCTAGCCATCCTCCAAAAGGCTCCTGCTCCTCTTGGGTGGTTGTTTTATATGTTACCCATCCCTAAGTGTAAAGGATCTGTGTAGGACTTGTCTGAATATTAGCCCCTGTGTAGAAGCAGGATGCTAATTGTAGAGCTGATGGAGAAGTTTCATCTGAAATGACTCTTACCTCGCTCATCAGTCACAAGAATCCTGCATTAGCAAAGGTGCAGATGGCACAAAGCAGGATGAAGAGCATTGCCCAGTGCAGTTGGGCTTATGCCACAAGCCAGAGCTGCTCATGATGCTGTAACTTCAGCTCAGTCCATTTCTGGAGAGCAGACTGGGAGGAGACCCTGAGAGCATCAGGGAGGAGGAGAGGTGATTACCTGATGTGAAGAGGTAACAGGATGGGTCATGGTTTTATTTTATTCCCAGAGCTCTGCCAGCAGCTGCTGGATTCCAGTTGTGTGTTACATCTCTCTGGATTCAGAGAGGGAATGCTGGGTCATGTCCTGCTGGACCTCTGGGGAAGGACGACACCCTCACCCATGACCAACCTGCTACAAATGAATCAAAGAGGGGGGAACATTCTTGTTTCTCCCCACCCTGCTCTGTCAGCACCTCTTGTTTAGTGCTGGGTCACTGTGGATGATACATGAAAACATGCTTCATTGTTCTTAAATGTGTTCTAAAAGGAATGACTGTTGGTATTTACGTTACTAAAACCTTGTGATACACAAGTCACAGAGCATCAGATTATTTACATTTCTAATTCCCTTCTACATATGTTCTAATGCTTTTCTGCAGGCACATGTCTTGTCTTTAATCTTGGAACATCTGTCCCTACTTCCATTTCTCTATCCTGCTGTTCTGCTTTTATCTTTGTTCCAATAAGACAGTCCCCAAGGTAGGCCTTGCTCCTTGTCTCTCTATGCAATACTCTGGAAATGCTGGAAATGTTGCTATGGGAGGACTTTGCTCACCCAAGTGTCTCAGTGACACCACCACAGCCACCAAAGTAATTGTTTTTATAATTTAGTTTTCTCCTATCTGTAAATAGCAGTTTTCAATAAAAGCAGCAGTGGAGTAGTGCACCTAAATAAAACACTCGGAGCATCAGTAATTGCCCGTGGGAGTAGGAGCTTTCAGTAAATAGTGAAACACTCCAAATCTTCATGTTAGCAAGTTTTCATTGTTTTGAAGTGCCTTTCCACGTCCTTTACAAATGTACTAAGGACTGATGTAGCAGACACTGAGTCAGTGCCTTGGCTCAAACGTGGCACAGGCCGATTAGCAGGCGTGGGAGGCACCTCTGCTCCTTGAACTGCTGGAGCCTTGGGGCTGCCCTGCAGGAGAAAATGGCAAGGAATAATCTCCCTCTTCCCCATTTCCTTTTATTGCCATGATTAAGAGCATCTCTAATTGACTTAATGATATCCCAGTGCTTGACAGTTTGGATGCTGCTCTGTGACATGGGCCATCCTTTGCACCCGCTAGGAATAGCGGAGAGTGTTGCACATCACTCCCATCAGACTGGCTGAGGGTGCATGGATACTCTAAACACAAAGTGCAAGATTAAGAAATAATTCTGTGACTCAGTGTGGACTTGGTAAGGTTTTATTGTGTGTTTGATCTGCTAGGGAGCAGCCCTGAGGGCTCTGCTGGGCGTGAGATGATGCAAAGTGTCATCCAGCACTGACACTCAGCTGGGATAACCAAACCTGAATTTAAAGCATGAGCATGAAATAAATGGCACATTTATTACAAGTCATGTATGACAGCCCTGGACTGTGGACCTAGATCATGTCAGCTCTTTCATTCTAACCACTTGCTTGATTCCAAGCCAGATAAAGCTTGGCTAAATAAACACTGCTGGTCTGTTACCGTTCCTGTGTTCTGTTTTCAGCCTATTTTGCAATGCAGGTGATCTACGCCCGTCGGAAGTACAAGATCTCCCCTCCTGAAACAACAGGTCACCCTGAATTTGAGCGGATCTTCAGAGCTCAGTAAGGTTTAGATTTTTTTGTGGCGACTTTGTCTCAATAAGACTTGAATCAGCTATCACTGTCAGGAGAGGCTGGTCACCCTCAAGTCACCTTTCCACTTACTGCTACTAATATTAGATTTTTTTTTTCAATGCTTTGTGTGCAGAGGTCTGAGTTTTGATTTGGAGCACTTTGGCTGGAGTGTTTCTGCCGATCCATGATAATTCTCCTTCTGGCATTGTGAGGCAGCCAAATTACAAATTAGTGGCCGTATGGAGGAGGTGCAGAGCATTCACAATTAGAATCATTAAATTTAATATTACCGTCGGCTCCAAATGGTGAGAGCAGCCAAAGCTTTATTAATAACCTGATATTTTCTTGTAATGTTTTGCTGTTGAATTGTAGCAGAAGGCCTTGCTGGCAGAACCAGCTACAAGGGCATTTTAATTTTTTCCCTTTCAGAAGCCATTGTACTGTGAGAGTCAGCACTCGCGGGCCCCTGCTGAGGGCTGTTTCTTTTTGCTCTGTTCCTATGGAGAGAGCAATGCTGGAGCTAAACTGGAAGTGTTCACAGATCCCTTCGGCTTCCAGCAAGCACCAGATTCCGTCTTTCATCTCAGTCGTTCTGTTTTGTAAGCAATTGAAAGGAATTGGCTGGGGCTGGTGTGAAGGGTAGCTCCAGCACGGCGCTAAATCCCGAACAAAGCAGCTGCGTTCCCTTGCCAGCGCACAGGAAACATTTGCAGAGTGACAAAAACACCAGCTTCAGTCCTTCTGCGGTGCCACGGAGGGCCAGCCTGCCTGGAGACACCAGCCTCTGTAAGCTGGGGAGCTGCTGATGTGGCTTTTTAATTAAATACTTAACTATTAAATGTGTGTTAACCAAGTCATGCCATGGGCTGTGGTGTTCTGGGCTGTAATCGGCAGAGAAGGTGACCTCGGGGAACTTGGACTTGAGAAGCTATTGCTTCTTTGTGGGTTTTTCTCCTCTTTTCCCTGTGGAATGGTATACAAATGGATAATTCGATATATTGAAAAAAAGAAAAGGGAAAAAGTGGTATTGATGCATTACTTACTTGGAGAAACCTGGCAGCCTCCCCTCACTGAGGCCCAAACTGCATTTACAGCTTAAGGTTCTTCAGACTTCTTCCAACTCACTGTCTGGCTCCATTCTCCAAAGGTTGGTACCATTTTGGCCAAAATTAAGATTGAATTGCCTAGGGAATGGTAGAATGTAGGAGAAGCAAAACCAATGTCTTTAATAGCACAGCTCCTACCCTTCTTGCAGAAAATCTGTATTTTTGTCCCTAAAGGAAAAAGGAGGAAAACCTGGCTGCAGATCTTATCACCTTGTGCTGAATTTCATCTGAGAGAAGGCTCTTTCTTGGAGCGTGACTTGTGTGACTCCCAAATTTGGGCTGTGCTCACCCAAGGGGAAGAGAAAGCTCCTTAAATACTGACAAGGAGGCTCTCCCCCAGCAGCTGGAGGTGCAGCAGCTGTGATGGTGCTGTGTATGGGATGGAGCTTGTCAAGGGTCCTGCAGAGATAAATCTCCATCTCAGCCACAGCTCATCATTCCAGGGCCACGTGAATGCGGGAGAGGTGAACGCTGTGTGTTGTTTGGGTGCTTTTTTTCTCTTAAATACAGATATTGGGTGTTCTGGATCACAGAAAAGGCTCCTTTCCCACAGCACAGCAATGGTTCTTATCAGCTCTTTTAGTTTGCTCCGATGTGAGTTTCCTGTTCCCTACTCCAGCCTCGGTTATCCATGTTCCGACATACAAGGAGGCAATTTTAACTCTCATCTCTGGTTCTCACCAGGGCAAACTGCTCAGAGTACTTCCCAATCTTCATTTCACTCCTCTGGGTTGCTGGAATCTTTTTCCATCAAGGTAACAGGGATGGGGGGGGGGAACTCCAACCCAAACCATGTGAGCAAACAAACAAACAAAAACCCCAACCCCAATTACAATCCCATTGTGACTCAGGCACATTCTCTCTGTGCTTGTGAGGCCATTGTTCATGGAAAGCAAATTTCCCCTTTAGCTGGATTGACCAAGAAGTGCCCCAGCTCCAGCTGGGAGCAGCTGAGCCCATTCCTGCCTGGAGGAGCAGGCACTGGCAGCCCTTGCTCCTTCTCGAGAGCCTGGCTATCCCCTCATGCTGCTTCTCCTACACAAGGTCAGGCTGTCCCAGGGTGCCAGGGTGGCAGCAGCTGAGGCAGAGCTATGTCAGAATGAGAAACCACAACCCAAACAGTTACTCATCCACTGTCTATCCCTACCAAGTGAGTTCAGGGGATTTGGTTGCTGCCACAGGGAACTTGTGAGGAGAAACCATGTAAGGGAACGTTGCCAACCCAAGTCCCAGGGCAACTCTGTGGGGCAGAGAAGTTCATCTCTCACAAAAAGGGAAGGAAGAAAACTCATTTAAAGTCCCACAGTGGTTTAAAGCCAAATCACTCTGTGTTTGGTTTTATGGTCATGCCCCATCTGCTGAGGTGACCGTGCTGGAATGCAGCTCCAGCAGTGTCCAGGGGTCCCCAGCCCCATCAGAACTCGACTCCCCTCTCCCCCACAGGCGTGACTGCGGCGTGTGGGCTGCTGTACCTCTACACCCGCCTCAAGTACTTCCAGGGATACACCATGGCTGCACAGGGACGGTGAGTACCTGACCGGGCCGTGGGCACCCCAAACCAGCCCAGGGAGCTGGGAGCAGGATGTGGCCCCTGAACAGGTTTCCTTCCCACGGGTGGGACTGCAGGGAGATTTTCACCACCTCCTCCTCCTCCCCTCCTGCCCCCCATGTGCTCATGGCTGTGTCACCTCTTCCCTGACTGTCTGAAAGGAGGGTGGGGATGCCCAGCCCTGCCAGTGTGCTGGGCTGGCAGTGCCTGATGGTGTTTTCTCCCACCCAGGTTGGCACCACTGTACGCCAGTGCCCGGCTGCTCTGGCTGCTGGTGGGTCTGGCGCTGGCCGGGCTCCTGGCACACTTCCTGTGGCCCAGCTCCTCCTCATGGATGTCAGCACTGGCGTGGCCTCTCCAGCTACATAGTGCCTGGTGAGAGGGGCCATGGCTCTCCCAAAAACCACTGTTTCCCCTTGGCACAGGGGAGCCAGTCATGTGGCACCACCAGAGAGAATGTTTCCCTGGCTTTGTGTTCCCCTCTGAAGGGAGGTGGATGCTGGCACTCCTCTGCTCTTCAGAGATAATTTCCCTTCTAGAAAGCAAATGCTTTCCAGCCTCTGCCCCTGCTGAGGAGCTTCACTGCTGGGCTTTGTAGCACTCTCTGCTCTAAAATGCCTCTGGCTCTGCCTCATGGAGCACAGATTGACCCACATGCTGTCGTCTCTCCTCCTTACTGATGTAATGATCTGTGCTGAAGAATCACACCATGGATATACAAAAATAAATTCTTTTTCTCACTAGAAATCACCTGTGATTGTCAAAGGTGATCAGGGACTGGTGTGAGAACACCTGAGCTGGGGCCTGAGTTTATAGGAAAAGCTGCTGTGATTAACTGAAAAGGATGGGTAAGCTTGCCTAAAACCACATCCAAATATTGGGAGAAAAGCCTGACCCTAGCCCAAGTACTAAAGTCTGTGTTTGGCATAGATTGAATGACGTTTACTTTGTCCCAGCTTCACTTATCACCCACCCTGTGCCCTCCCTGGATTCCACCCTCCACTGTGAACTTGGGGTTTGCAGGAGCCTGAAGCAGCCCTTGCTGCAAGTGACTCTCACTGCTGCACCAAAGGTTTAAATTTAGCTTTTATTACAGTGCACATTATTTTATATATTTATATAGAGAGATGTACTTGAAAAAATCAAATGTATCCAATAATAAAAAATACAGCACATTAAAGTAGTATAATGCATTCCAGTGTATAGCTGAAAGGACATTGGGATTTACACTAATCCCTACTATTTTTGAACTGGGCTACCTCTGCTTTTTTTTTTCTTCCCCAAAAAACCCACATCAATCAATAACTGAAATAGTTATTTTAAAAAAGACAGTTTCTGCACTCAATCTCAAGGCATGAAGACACTGGAGACTTCACCATGAGTTAAGGGGCTGTGTTCAATGCTGGCAGGCACAGTGCGGCGTATTTTATTTTTTTGTTTTCCCTGCCATAATCATAGCTCCAACCCCTTTGGATTTGCTCCTCCTCTGCTGAAGGAGGGTCAGTCTTTGCCCTTGCTTAATCCTCAGCTGCGGCCAGGACTGTTGCCTGGGAGAGGGCAAGGCAGACCTCGGTCCCTGCCGCCTCCGTCCTAGCGCGCCAGCGGGGTCAGCTGGCAGGACTCAGTGTGACCTGCTCTGTCCCCAAATACAGCCAAATACAGCCAAAGACTGCCCTGTCCAGGGCTGAAGGTGCTTTTTGTCCCCCACGCTCGCTAAAGCTCATCCCGACCCCAAACTGTCCCGTGTCCGTGCGTCCCGAACGGCAGCTGGCACCCTGAGGGGCCGAGGGAGCGCTGCAAAGCCACCCCTCTGCACAGGGGGTTGGGTTCTGCTTTTTGCTCCTCTTCAGGAGAAGTCGATGCCCGTCCCGGCCCCGCAGCCCCGCCGGGGAGAGTCTGTCGGCGAGTGCCGCCTCCGGCAGCTGGCCCTGCGCTGGCCTGGTCCGGGCGAGGCGCCGTGGGGAGGAGGGAGCGGCAGGGAGGGAGCAGGACCAGGGATCCAGGAGTGTGTCCGTTCTGCCTCATGCCTGTTTCACTCTGCTTTTTTGATAAAAATCTGAAAGAAGAGAGGGACGGGATCAGAGCGATGAGCGGGGCAGGGGTGGGGAGGTGCTGAGGGAGCTCGGCTTACCTCGCTCAGGATGATCCACACCGGGGAGTCGGTCTGGATGGACAGCCTGATGGCCTCCAGGGGCCCAAAAGATGGGTCCACCTCGCCCTCTGCGACGCCCTTGGAGAACGAGCCTGGTGGGGAGAGCATGTGGCTGACACAGGGATGCTCCTCTGGCATTGCCCCTCCGCCTTCCCCCCTCCCCGAGGGGCACCACCAACAGCCCCAGCAGCCCCTGCCTGTGGCTCCCCAGTACAAGACAGGCTAAAAACCAGCAGCGTGGATGGCAACACAGTGCAAAATACCACACTCTGGAGAACAAAAATCAGGTAAACAAAACAACATGGGGAGTGTTTGGCTACATGTCGCTGCTGTGCCAAAGGGGACAGAGTGGCCTGACACACTTTTTGGGTGTGATGGTTTTTTTTTTGAAAATGCAACTGGAAGAAACCAGCCAGCATGCAGAGGAATGAGAAAATGGCAAAACACTACATGTGCCAGGAAAATTTTCTTTTATTTGTCTACTTAAAAAAAAAAGACAGCAAGGACACCAGGGCCGTACCACACACTGGCAGGTCTCTGGAGGCTGCAATTGCTCCTTCTTGTACAAGGGCAGGGCATGCACTAAAACAAGCTCAGGTGGCAAGAGACAAAGTCTGACCTGCAAGTGCTGTGAGTACAGAGACTGCAAAACTGCCTGTGGTAGTGGTTTTAACCCCATCTTAAGCAAATGGATAACCTGCATCATTTGCTCCCAGCTCTGAGCAGAGACTGGCAGAAATGCAGGACTGTAAACTCTCTGAGGAGGACAACTTGGTCTGAGAGGGAGGGCAGTGGAAGAGAGGAGACAATAACAATTAAATCCTGTTCCAACCTGGCTCCTGGCAAGCAGAAATTACTCTTTGCCAAGCAAACAGCTCTAAGGTTCTTGACTGATGTGCAGGTGAGGACATGGGCTGTGTTATCAAGGCCAGCAGGCACTTTACCCCACTGTACCTATCTGGATGTAGCCATCCGCTGTCCTGCGGTATTTGACGACTGCGCCTCTTCCCTCCTGCAAGGCTTCCTTATCTGACTGCAGGCTCTGCAGAAGGAAAGGAGTTTTGTGCAAGGCAAGAGTCACCCAAAAGCCCCAGGGAAAAGTAGCAACCCCAGAACTGTCCTTGCCAGCAAACCCTGGCATCTCATCTCATACCTGGCACCCTGAGACATGTGCCCAAAACAAGAGGACATTTGCAGTCCTCACGTTGCTGCTTCTACTGCACCATTCTGGCTCCACTCCCTCCTCTGCAGCCATCCCACCCATTGGAGCATCCCCTCTGCAGGCAGGGATGGCTCACACAGCCATGCTCAGCAAAGCACCCCACTCTCCAGGTGGCATCACACCAAGCATGATCCCCTGGCTCCCTGCCAGCACCTCTAAGAGACACTCAAATCTTTTAAAGATTTTCCTGATGGCTTTAAGCAGTTCCTTTCTCTCAAGCTGCTTTTGCTTCCCACTCCACCCTCACCTCAAGTCTCAATCAAACACTTACGTCAAACGGCAGAACCTCCACGGTTGTGTTGAAGAGTTTGTCTTCTGGGTGCTCAATGTTCCCGCTGCGGAAGAAGAACCTGTGACAGAGACCAGATCCACGGAAAGGCACACTGAGTGAGGGGGCACATGATGGCTTTCACCCCATCTGAATCATCAGACAGCTCAACCTAACAGGCACCTTCCCAAAGAGCCCACAGCACGATTCGGCAGGAGACTTTCTGTGCCAGATTAGCGAAACCATGGACTGCTCACAAGCGCAGGAAAGCAAAGGGCTCTGGCAAAGGTGGCCCCACTGAGAAAGGGTCAAATTATCATTCCCTTAGAAGAGCACTGCTCTCTCCTCCTGGGCAGCCAAGCGGGCGACGGGCAAGAAATTTGATTTAAATTGCCAGGAGAGCGAAAGTCAAGTGTCTCCACATGCTCTGTCCCCACACCCCCCTGCTGACCCCCCAGGCACTGGCCTTTCAATACGGAGCGGTTTGAAGAATCGGAATCGGATGAAGTCTCCAGCAGTAGGAGTGAAGGCCCAGAAGAAGTCCTCCCGCAGGTAAGCCTTCTCCAAGGTGAAGTGCTGGTAGGTTTTCAGGCTGGTGCTCACCTCGGCAGGAGGGTTGACGTGCTCTTTCCGCAGTGCCTGTTTTCCAAAGTCCTTGTCCTTGGTGGGCACAAAGCAAAAGGGCAGAGAAGGGCCATGAGCTGCTCTGGCCTGTGAGGAACCAGGGCCCCAGCTACAAGTCACTGCAAATTAAAATTTTATGATTTGCAGGGCAGAGAAAGATGAGAGATGGAAACAAATTGGGGAAGGCATCAGGCAGGGGAATGTCTGACTGGATCCCAGGACACAGCTTCAGGAGAGGCAGCTCAGAGAAACACCCCTGCTCTGCGCTCTGATCCAGCACACCAAGGAGCCTTTCATTGTCCAAATGTCCCTGAACGCCTGTCCCCGCCCTGGGAGACTGGAAACAGTCCTTACACTTGAGGAGAAAGCGGCTGGGAGGCTGACAATAGCATAAAATGACTGGATTACATGGCCTGACAGCACTGCACTGTGATACAAACTGGATTATACCATCCATTTCCCTGGGGATCACACAGACAGCACAGTCCATGGGTTCTGCACTTGTAGCTGTGGGAAGCTGCATTTTATTCATGTTTAAACACACATCAACAGTTCCAGCTCTTACACAGTGAGTTCTAGTTTGCCTACCACCAAATCCCAGAAACATGGAGTGGGGTGGGAAGTAAGTCAGATCAACCCAGGAGTCATCTCTCCAAGGTTTTTCAGTAGATTCTTTGAAGTCACTTGCCTGACCATGGTGTGGCACTCAAGATGGGTGGCCAGGACTGGTACCAAGGCTTAAAATCTTGCAGTGACTCCTGGTGCATGCCACTGCCATTCTGAGGAGCAGGAGCTACCTGAGCTCACTGTAACTCAGAATAAAACACAACCACTGCACAGAAATCCAGCTGCCACCAGCTGCTGTCACTGATGTCCCCACCCAAAGGCAGCCAGTTCCTGGGTGCCTGTAGGCCAGGCCACCTGCAGCTTGGACATCTGGTACCCACCTTCAGCTTCTGTATCTTCCCAGCCAAGGAGGAGTGGGTTCCCACGTGCTGGAAGAGCGAGGGCTTGAAGCGGATCCTCAGGTTTGCCTTCTGCCTGTCGCAGTGTTTCTGAAACGAGACAGCCCCGCAGTGCCCCAGGCTCAAACCTCTGCGGGCAACTGTGACCCACAAGAGGGATGGACAAGGGCACAAGGAGTGACAGACAGCCCTGCCCTCCACCTCTATGCCCTCCTGTGTTATTTAGGCTCTAATCTGGCAAGAGGGCTTTTAACCACACTCTGGACAAACCGGACTGCCACTCTCGGCCACTTGCCCCCCAGGCTCTGCTGGGCAGTGTCCAGGTTTAAGTGCCAAATTTCTCCTTGCCAAACAGCTTAGAACACTGAGCAAATCCCCTCTGTGCTGTGAGGGAGGGACAGCCAGAGAACTGAGTTTCCTTTGCCCTTGGTTTATTGGGAAAGCCTTTTCCCTACAACTCAGAGCTTGGGATCCCCGATGTCTGAAGGTACAGTAAGCCTGGGATGACTCAGAGCCCAGGTGAACAGGTACCAAGTGTGGGCTCTCTCTGGATGGGCAGTTCCCAGTTTGCTGGCAGGAGCTGTGAGCAGATGTACAGCACATGCCATCGTGGCTGTTTCACGCCTATCCACCACATAAATAAACTTGGAGATGCAACTGCAATCCTGGCAGTGATTTACCATTGAGTGAAGGGAGAGAGACGATGGAGAGGGAATAAAGGACAAAAGGGAAAATCACTGAGAGCGTGGGGAGATGAGAACTCACATTTTAAAATAGCTCATTTCTCTCAGTTTGGGGGAGCAGGACAAAAATACAGGTTAAAAGCTGTATGGAGAGGGTATTTGTTATCCGACTTTGGCTTTTTCCAAGAAAAGAAATGCCTGCACATCCCTAGTGCCATCTGCTCTCGCAGCCTCCCACCCGGCAGAAATCCCGCGGCGGGCACGGCATCGCCGGATGCCTGGAACAAACAGGGTGCCACACCAAGCCCCCACCACGGGCCAGGAGCTGGGAAATTCCAGGCATGACCCTTGCGAGCTGCAAAAGAGATAATCCCCTAATCCAGCTCACGTTACATTAGAAAATTAAAACTAGCCATGCTACTGGGACAGACCCTACTCACTGCCAGAAACTCTGGATGCAACTCCGTCATGGCTATCTCACTCTGGATGAGAAGAGGAGGAGGAAGGGGAATGGAGGGACCTACAGCATCTCCTGATTTATCTTTCTCCCCTTTTCCTGTTCTGCTAAAGAAACATTTGCTGAAAGCAGCCTTGTCACAGACAAGCCAGGAGGGGGAATTGCTCAGTTGGTGGTAAGAAGGTCATCCTTTCACACAGCTCTACCCCAGGTAAATCTAAAATTAGTTAAAAAAGAAGGAGCAGAATATACCCAGAGCAGGCAAAGCACTTACCAAAAGCTCAGGTCAAACAAACTTTCAATCAAAAAGACAAATCCTCCCTGCTACCAATTTGATTCTGCACAGTGGGATTTACAAGAGAAAGTCATGTTTGAAAGGGCGCTGTGCAGAGTTAATCATGCAAACAGTGGGGGAAAGGAGCCAGAAATCCACATGGAAAGTAGGTTAATTTTTAAAAAGGCAACATGTTTAAGAGGTTTGTGGTTTCCCCTGAGAAAACCTTGGTTCCATCAGGTAGGAAAAGATGAGCACAGATGAGGTAAGGAGAAGATGATCCTGCACAGCAGGATCTGCATTTAATCAGTGCTCAAGATGAGGATTTTGAAGGTGGGGGCACAGATAGCAGCATCACTCCCAGCTCCATCCCAGCATCCCACCAACTTGACTTTGCCCACAGCTGTGCAGACTGTGGGGCTGCCAGACAGTTCTGGGGATTGCTCTGTCACACCTGAGCACATGGTTTGAACTGCCAGGAGGATTCAGGGGACATCACCTGAGACTGGTCCTGCTGCACAAGGGGCACTGGAGCCGATGCCACGTTCTCCGCCAGGGATCAGGCCAAATTAAACCACATCCTTGCCCCAGTTCTGCAGAGCTCTGAGGATGGTCCATCCCCCCAGCATATTACTACAATATTAATTCCCAGAGTGACAACTTGCTCTGGCATTTGTCACCCCAACGTGGCTGTCACCATGAGGGCTGCCCTAAGCCACTGGCTCTGAGCTCTGCACAGGGACTCTGCTGCTTGTCCTCCACCGGGGGAGGAGGGAAAGCAAGTGTTTGAGTAAATACAGTATGTTCAGAGAGGAGACAGGAGAGTATCTGGTGCTGAGCTCATCTTACAACTGCTGCCACACACACTCCTCCTCTGCCCCTCCCACTCACTTTAGCCCCTTGCTGCTGGCTTTCAAACACAACCTCCACAGGGCACGGAGGCTTATGGCTCTGCAAAAGGAGTGGCAGAATGAAAACAGAGCCCATTTCACCTCTCTGCACCCTCCTAGAAACCCTGACAAGAGCTTTGTGTGATCCGGCTTCATTCTGGCAGACTGTGCAAGGAGGGTTTGCTCTAGGTCGTCTGGGGTGAGCTCTCTGGGCAGTCTCCATGTGTGCTCCAGGCGGGTAGAGCGCATGGATCCGGCGTCAAAGGGTTATTCTGGGGTTGCAGTCAGTGAGTGGGAAATGGCTTCAGGGAGAGAAGCACACCGGAAAGCAAAACAACACGGAAGAATGGGGAACGACTCCTGTCCTCGAGGACTGGAGGAGGAATACCCTATTAGTGCTTAGATGCAGAAATAATGCCTTTTCTGGCAGCTGCAGACTACAAAAGCCTGAACTCCCAGGTCTCCACTTACAGAATCCACAAGGACACCCTGCGGCAGGCTCCACAGGGATGGCACGGCTCGGTGCAAAGTCACTTAGCACCAGAGCTCACAGAAAAGATCCCCTGGAGGCACAGCCAAGCGTACATTTGCCCACACACAACAGAGCATTTCCCTTCAACAGAGATTGTTTACGTACTGCATCTTTCTCAGGGTTGCAGACTTTCACCCAGAGGATGTGATCCAGCAGCCAGTCAATGGGTTTGTCCTTATAGAACATCAGGATGAACTCCACAATCAAGCTCAGATCCAGAGACTTGAACATTTTTCCTACAGCACAAAGAGAGAAGATAGGGAGGAGCTATGGTATGAAATGGTCAAGAATCAGAGCTAGGAAAGAAAAACGTGGGAGGCTGGGCTATGGAGGTTGGCTGTGTTCATCTCTCTATGTAAAGGAAGCAACACGTGGCTCCGGTTTATGTACCAGCACTGCTGACATTGCTAACACAGCTCCGCATTTAATATTCATCGCAGAATTAGAGAGCATTACAGTCTCACAGGTCACAACAGTATCAAAAGGTCTAAAACTCTCCCATTCAGTAAAGAGAAACAAGGATGAAAAACATACAGCCAGCTGCAGGACAGACTGTTTCCTGCCCCGAAAACTACAAGTTTTAAGCCAGTCAAACCAGTATCCAAAATAACAGATCAAGCTGCTACTGCAACCTTGTACTGCTGTTCCCAAAATAGTTCTGGGCTGATGTAAACTTCCTTTTGCACACTCTTAGGCAAATCCAGATCCCATCCAGCCTAAAAGCTACTGGTCATATCTAAGCTGTCTGGCTGTCGGCTGGGCCACTCACCAGGTTTATTTTTACTAAAAGTGAGCATCAGCAGTACCAGCTGTGAGGATCTCTCTCCCCTGTGCAAATACAAGGGTCATTGCAAAAATAGGGAGGGATCAAGTCCAAGTATTTTCCCATCTTGTGGGGACAATTTCTTGGGCCAAGAATGTAGTGCTGGCAAGAGCCAGTAGAGGCTCTTGTGCCTTGAGTTTGACAGAACTGGGGTGAGCAGGGGAGAATGTTACCAATGAACCCCAGCTGAGAGAACTCCAGAATCATCCACTCCTCAGAGGGCTGCTGCAAGGCAAAGTTCTTCATCGTGCTGAGATAGTTTGGTTTGGCCACAATATCATCCTCCAGCTGCAAGACAAAAGGACACAGTGGCAATGTCCCATTCAGGTCCCAGCAACAGTCTCTCTATGCAGAGCAATCACACCATAGACCAGAGGAAAGCTTTGGCACAGACCCAGTTTATTTTGGAAGGTGCTCCAAACAGATTTTTCTCACTCAATCTAACAGGTAAGAGAAGCAAAGATTTCTGCCTTTCCTAAGTGGGAAGTTTCCAAGTCTAAAAGTATTTTAGAAACCCAGCTTTTGAACCTTTGTGGTTAAAACCTGCTCCCCACTCTGCTGCATCACACAACTGGATGTGCTCTTTGTTCTCTCTCAGCTGGTATGAGCCAGTACAGTGAACTCACAGGTACATCCATCTTCCCTCCAGCACCAGCACCAAACCCACCTGCACATAATAAATGCCTTTGGACTGGGCATACATCATTAAAAAGCAGTAGTCCAGGTTCTGCTTTGTCCTCCACCTGCAAGAGACAAAGACAATGGGAGCGTCGGTCCCTCCTGGGACAGTGGCTGCTCTGGGGAGCCTGCCAAGGCTGGGTTTGAGATGGGAACGTGACACAGCCCTGGGAGGCAGAGGGGACGGCCTATGGCCTCTCTCTTTGGTCCCCGGTCAGCTAAGAGTTACTGGAAACCTCAAGGACTTCCAAAATGAAGGAAATTTGGGTTAAAATGAGCCCCTCACTTGGTGATGGAAACACCACAGCACGAGGCAAGCCTGGCAAAGCTGGTGCCAATTCATCCCCCTGTCACCAAATCAGGTCCTTCCAGCTCTTGGATAATTCAAGTTTAAAGTCCTCGCCTGGCCCTGCAGAAGAGCTTTCCCTGCTGGAGTCAGTGAGGAACTTGCTACAGTTTCTCAAATTCAGGGCTTGCTTGTTTATAAGCTCATTCGTTCTTACCTGACTCTTTCCTTGGGGTCCCCAAAGGATTCCCGCAGGTGGGAGAAATCAGGATAGAAATGTGGAGATGGGGAAATTACCTCCAGGAGACCTGAGTGTATTTCCTTTGGGAATCTGAGGGAGAAAAGCAGCAGTAAACAAATACCTCCACGTCTGACACAGCATTTTGTAGACCAAATCACTGGGTAAACACTGAGCCACAGAACCAAACAAAAAGCACAGCCTCTAAGGTATAACTTCCCTGGTATCTAATGCACTTCCAGGCCTCATCAGAAGACATCAGCAGGGATTGACATGGCGTTTTCAAGCTGCCTTCTCCCTCCCACAGTCTCTTAACAGCCCCACGTGCACATGCTCCCCCCTCCAGCATCCTCCTCCCTTCTGCACACACACGGGTCAGCTTTAAAGACAGCCCTGAGCACCATGTACTCTTTACAGGATTAAATGACCTGCAAACTGGTTCAGCAAAGAAAGGACTTGGTATTACAGGCATTTAGAAATTTTCCAAATGCATCACTAATTAAAATTAATTTTGCCAAAGTTTTGCTATGCATTTCTGCTAAAAACACTGCTTAAAACACTGCTGTGCTGTAGTTCAGAGAGCCAGCAGGAAGTCTACCTAGTTCTCTTATGCTGATAAAATCAGCATCTACTTTTCCTATAATGCAGCTAAGAAACCTTTAAAGAGTCAAACTCAAACAGAAAATAATGTCACCCATCTGAAAAGTAGGCACCTACATCAGCCTTGCACGCAATACCCCGGGACTGCTCTAACTGTGAGAGATAAGCAGGAAAACCAGTTATTTTTATACTGCCTTTTCGAGAACATTTGGTGCAAGGCTGATTTCCTTTGTTTGTGCAGAGCCTGGAGGACGGGAGATGGGGCAGAGGGAGACAAAGCAGAGAGACTGCCAAAAACTTCTCACTTCTTGTTCCCTTCCTTATTCCTTCCTTAGGACTGGCAGATCCTTCAGCTAACATTTTCAAATCTTCCCATCTTCAGGCAGCAGCGAAACAGCAGCTTCTCACTGAGCTGACAAAACACTGCGCTGAAGCAGCAACAGCTTTCTCCCTCCTGCGAGAGAAGCCCAGCCTGCCCTGGCCCCACACCACCTCAATTCAATTTGGAAGAAAAATAATTTCAGTGACTCAGGGAGGGGCAGGAGGCGCTGGAGAGGGGGATGATGAGAAATCAAATCATTAAGTCAATTAAAGTTTCAGGACTTCTACGCAGAGGCACTCTCTGCAGCAGAGCCCGGTAATTTCATCAGGATCCACTGGACAATCAGTCCATTATCCCCCGATAAGTGCGTCCTCCTGCCAGCAGGCACAAGGAGGGGAGCCCTGCCAGCTCCTGCACAGCAAGATGGAGGGCTCTGTTTCAGCTCTTCTGCAAGTGCCCGGGAACACAACCCTCCCCACGCACGCCCCAGCCCCTCTCCCACCACTGGCTCGGGACGAGGGGCGCTGGGAGGATGTGCTGCCCTTTCCCTGCTCCTTTGTACGGCGACTGCGATCCTTTGGAAAGGAGCAATCGCAGGAGCCGGGTGGGAGTCGCTGCCCCTTCTCTCAGCACCTTCTCCCTCTGCCTCCGAGCTCTGGTGCCGTGAACGCCTGGACCGGCTCATGGTTAATGATCCATCACCGGCTCCTGCTTAAACAGCCACAGATGAAGCTGCAGAAGCCACTGAGGCTCCAGGACATAAATAGCAGCCAGCACAAGAGACAAATGTAACTAGAGCCTGGAACAAGGGGAAAACAAACAGGCTGGAGCGGGAAGAAAGATGGATCACGGATTTTAAAGCAAAATAAGGCAGGAGCGTTTGTGTGTGCTTACTGCACTGCCCAGCCTGCACAGAGCAAGCACAGGGCTGCAGTAGACACTGAAACAACTGCCAGGATCGCTGGAAATCTAAACAATCCATCTCCTCACAATGCCCCAGGACAGAAGGAGCAAAACAGAACGAAATGACCGTGTGTGTTAAATACTGCAAGCACAAAGCAGCCTCCTGGAAGCTTCATACGGGATGCATTTTAGAACAAGCAGAAAGTGGAAGCAGCTTTACCAAAGACAGCACAAAGTTTAAAAAGAGGAAGAAAACCCCAAGCAACAACAACAAAATACAAAAGGAAAGTAGAAAAGTGTGTATCTTCTCCTTAATGAAGCTGTTCCCTGGCCTCGCTGCAGGCACAGGCTGTACACCAAAGCCATTTGGAAGTGCTTACAAGTTTTTGATATTTTCTGCCACTCCGGCTGTGTACTGCGGATCCGTCTGAAAACAAAAGAAAAGCAGTGTTAGAGCCTTCAGCCTCAGCCTGTGTCCCCCATGGCTCAGAAATCTTTTTCAACACACCCCAGAGTACTGTCAGCACATCTGTATCATCTTCGTTCACCTTCATGTCTCCTTTTATCCAGCTTTACTGCTCTCCCAGGCTGACAGGCTCCCAGAAGCCCTCCTCTGTGGTCAGTGTTAACCAAAGGCATCACACACCAAAATCCATCCCAAAGAACACAAGATCCTGCATGTCTTCCCCATGTGCTCTCCTGGCACTTCTGCCCCTGCCAGCACCAAGTGTTTGCACAAGTTTTAGCCTCTGGGCTATTTATTTTTTTCCCTATGCACACTGGCTTGCATCCAAGTGAATACTCTGTACCCTTTGGTGAAAAAGAGGGGTCTGTTTTTAAGTTTTTCACTTCAGGTTCATTTTGACACTTTTCTTCCTAAAGCCCCAGTTTGTTCCCACAATCAACGTGGCAACCCATAACATTTGGGAGACAAAAGTTCGCAGCGCCACTCGCTTCTGTCTGCAGGTGAGATAAGTGCAAGCACAGGGACAGGCACTGGGCAGAAACCATCTGCAGAGTGACAGGGAAAAAAAAACCCCAGAACAAAGGGCAGGAGACCCATGAGCAAAAGCCATTCCTGTTTCCTGGTGGTGGCATTGTTTTGGGCAGCCATACGGATCATGAGGCTGCACGTCCTGGGTGGATCTGCCGATGCAGCATTGCAGAAGCGGGGACCAGCTGCTGCTGCACTCGGCGCCGGGCGAGGTGAGAATGAGACACCGGGATGTGTGTCACAGGCTGAGCACAGCACTTCTGTGCTGGCACAGAGACAAGGGAGGGTTTTCTCGAGAGGAAAAGGTCCCTTTCCTAAACAGGGCTCAGAGTCCCAGTGTTGGACTGATTTCTTACTTCAGCGTGCCAAGAAAACAGCAACGGGAAAAACAAAAGCAGGAAAGATGGTCCTGGCTTTGGCAGGAACCATGCAGCTCCATTCCAAGTGTCTGAAACAGTGGGTTGGTGACAGCCGAGCCAGCCACCTCCCCCCAGGGCTCCCCTCAGGCAGCTGAGGAATCCCCTGCTCTCCCAGGCAGCCCAGCCACTGTGGATGATACCTGCAGTGGCCAGCAGTGACACCTGGGAATGAGAAGTCCCTATCCCAGAAAGGACATTCAGTTGCTGCACTTGTGCTGAGTCTCCAAATTACTCAGCATTTGTTTCATGTTCATACCACCCTCTCCACTATTTACTCTTTATCCCATGCCCAAGGAGCTCTAACAAGTGCAGGTACATGGAGAAACACTTTGGGAAGAGGCAGAGCAGGCACAGCAGTGGTAGACACTTGCACAAAAGGATGTTGTGCAGCTCCAAGACCAAACTTGGCCAGAGGGATCTGCAACAACTGCCATTGCTGTTACTGGGATGTGGTGTGTGTGCTCCTGCACTTCAGGGGATCAGAATTTATTTGTTGGTCACTGTCCTCATCACAGGTATGTCCTGAAAGTCAGGAGCTGCCATCATAGCGTCCACCCTACTTTCAAGTCAACTGAAGTAATATTAGTGCAGTCCAAAACAGGAGCTGGTCTGGGTCAGCTTGCTTAAAACCTCTCAGGCTTCAACTTAACCACTGCAAAAACAGTCACCAAACTTGTCCTGGCTCCAAAGGAGCCAAATGACAGCCAGGACCAAACCTTGTCCTGGGCCCTTTGGGTTGCACCCATCTGTGCATACCTTCTCCCTGTACAAAATACCAGCCAGAGCCCTGAAGGCCAAATGCTGCTCAAAATGTCAAATTATGGGTAAATAGGCAGCAAACCCAGACATTCATCTTTGTTCCACTCCCAGTAACAGGATACTGAGGTTTATCTTTCTCACTGGATTTCTGGAAATTAAGACAAATGCACTTCAGGCTCAAGAAAATAATCCTGAGAGGAAAACCATGGAGAAAAATAACCATCTAAACCCATAGATAAAAGCAGCTCTTGCAGATTAATGTATCAAGGCTTTTTAGCCCTTGGATTCAGCAGCTGATTCTGGGCTCCAGGCACCAGTACAAAGAGGCACACTAGTCTTAATCCCAAATCATCGACTCTTGGGTTTCAAGAAGGGTTTGGTGCCGTCTTACAGGTACGTGGAGAAACGGATCTGCTGCAGGAGCAGGTCTGAGAGCTCTCCTCGACATGGTCGTGGGGCTGCTCCAGCTCAGTTTGTGAATATCCATTCGAGCACCCTGCAGGAGGCATCATGATTTAGGTGAGCTGTGCCACACCGGCAGCTGCTAGTGGGACATGCTCACATCCTGACCTTCTCTGGGGTCCAAGTGGCATTTCATTTTGGGCAAGACACACCTGCTGATCCTGCTGGACGGCAGCCCAAGGCCAGGCTTATCTACCCAGCAAGTCGCAGAGCTGGTGTCCGGGAGGGCAGCATCCTGTTTGGCAACGAGTCTGGCAGACAGTGGGATGGGGGCCAGGGAAAACGGGGCAAACCGGCAAAGCTCTGTCTTACCTCGGCAATGAGGACAACGATGACGGAGTCCTCCTTCTCCTGCTGAGTGAGCTCTGAGATGAGGGAGTTGAGGGTGTCGGTGAGGTAGGAATGCACCTCCCGCTTCACGCTGGGGATTCCCATCACGACGGACACTGCCCAGGGCCACGGAGAGATTTTAGAGAGGGGGCTGTGTTGGGCAAGACACTTTGCTCTGCTCCCATGACCAGCTCATGGTTCACCTGGTCAGTGCCAGGCTCTGTCATTAAAAACCAGCGGTGGGCAGCAGGTTGGTGGGTTCCTGGGCTACGCAGGGTTCACACACTCCTGTCCTCAGCCCAGTGCCAACCAGCAGCACCTCAGAGTGCCAGGCTGGGCAGACAGATATGCTCTGCTTGTTCTCCCTGAAGGAATGATCTCTAAGGAAACACCCAAAATCCCTCCCCCTCCCAGGGGCCTTTTCAACCTGTGAACAGCAACTTCAAGACCACCTCTTGTTCTCCAGACCCCTCCCATGGCCAAAAGCACTCCAGTTTAGGAGGCAAAAGTCAGGTCTTTGGCATTGGGTTGGGATTTGGGAGCAGGGGAGGAATCATCAAGTAACCAAAGTCCTGTTCCCGATGGGATTTGTCTCCTTAGATGGGTTACGGTCTCCATGAAGCACCCTACTAACTATGCTTTCATCTGAAGCCCTTCCAGGCAAAGTCTAGAGCAGTCTGGATATGGAAAGCAGCAAACAACACCTTGCAGAAGCACTGAGAACATTTTAGGGCCAGTCAAGAGCACAGACAGCACTCCCCTGAAGACTTGCAGGCGTGACATGGCTCACCCACCCCACATGTCACGATAACCAAGGAAGCTTGCATGATGCATGCAGCCCTTCCTCCAGTCCTGCTCATTATCTGTGCCACAGCCAGGCCCGGAGGAAAGGGGAGGGACAGGCACCAAGGTGAGGAAGAGCACCAGAAGCAGCACTAATTCCCATTTACCTCCAGTGCGCCCCTGTCCCACATGCACGGCTGGCTGCAGACTGTTCTCCTTTGACAGCAAATGTGGCAAATGATGGAAGATGGTGGGAAGGTGCAGCACATTCTTGTTGGTGATATTCCACAGTTTTAACTTGGTTTCGTCTTAAAAAGGAAAAGGGAATCAATTGCAAGGCACGGTAGGTAGGAAGAGACTGCAAGGCAAAAAGCCTTTTTACAGCAGCCTGGCCACCTGAGACTACTGCTGGGTTATAAAAAATCAGGCCAACCTTTAACATGCTACCACAAACCCAATTAAAGTTCAGCAGGAGCCAGGAGGGCCTTAAAGAAGTCCCAAAATATTTGGGAAGGAGAGGGGAGAATGAAGATTAAATGAAGGTCAAATCAGATCTTTCTGTAGAGATCCAATTTTCTTCAACCGAGCAACTTAAAAAGAAAAACAAAAAACAACAAATAAATTGGCAAGGGGTGCTCAGCCAGCCTAACTCCTTCCTCCCCCCTCTCTTTGGATACCCATTTTCCATATGGATTGAATACAGCCATAGGAAACAGTGTGTATGACTTGCAAGGGAGGAAAAAAAGCTTGTAAGCAAGGAAATTGGCAAATATCCTCGGCAGAGGCAAATCCGTGTTTAATGATGCATATGCACCTCTAATTAAACAGGAGTTTAAGAGCTCCCAAGTCCCTCTGAACTGCGCAATTTGCTCGCACCGGGGGAGAGAAGAGCAGGTCCTGTCTGCAGCCCTGCGCACACACGCACACACACCTCTCTACCTCCTCGTTAGCAACAGCCTCAAAACAGCCCCAGACCCCCACCGTCTGTTTATTCACCAGATAAGCTGCTCCAGGTCCGGTTTATATCCCGCAGGGCCTGCTTCTCCGACAGCGCTCTCTTGATCTCCTCCAGGACCAGGTTGAGCTCCTTGGAGCGCTTCAGGCTCTCCTGCTCGGCCGCGTGCAGCCGGTCCCGGAGCGCGAGGAACTCCCGCTGGTAGATGTCCACAATGTCACCTGCGGGTGGAGAAGAGAGAGAACCTTTGTCCTCTGTGCTCGGAAGGGTTTCATACCTCCCTTACCCCCTCAATCCTTAAATTGTGGATTTAGGGAGCTGTGGTCCAGCACGCACCCATTGGTGAAAGGGTCACAGGGAGTGCAGTTGAAGTTGCAGAACTACAATAATAAAGCTACTTCCATTTTTTCTGTTTCAACTTGGGTTTCTGGGTCATATAGAAATAGAATCATAGAACAGTTTGGGCTGGAAAAAGCCTCTTAGATCATCAAGTCCAACTTTTAACCCAGCAATGCCAAGTTCACCACTAAACCATGTCCCCAAGTGCCACATCTACACATCTTTTAAATCTCTTCAGGGATGGTGATTCCACTGCTTCCCTGGGCAGCTTGTGTCAGTGCTTGGCAGACTTCTCCTGAAGAATTTTTTCCTAATATCCAATCTATCCTTTTCTCCAGGATGAGCCTCCCAGCTCCCTCAGTTGCTCTTTATCCGACTTTTGCTCCAGAGCCTTGCCCAGCTCCACATAAATACACCCATCTCCCGGGGGATCCTGAGTGATGGAAAGAGACATGTTGGCAAGGGAGAATGCTGCCCTGCAGTGAGACAATGGTGCAGACAGCACCTCCTCCAGCTTTGGAAGAGAGCCCCAAATTTTAACAGTCAAAAGAGATTTTGGGAATCTAACCTCTCCACAACATGTCAGGATAAAGAAAATCACATGACAACAGCTGCCTGGTTGTTTATATAAATTCAAGTGTTTGGATACACACCTTTAGGATGCATCATAAATGTAATAAATATATTAAAAATCCTTCTGATAGGGTAACAAAGCATTTTGTTTTGAAACAACATCTTATCCCATGCTCTGTAAACAGAGCAATAAAACTATCAAGAGCTTTCAGTCAGAACTAACTACAACAGCTGGGAGTGAAATCAGTAAGCCACTAACGAACCTTCCCAGGACATTTTTTTTCCCATTATTAATGAAACTGCTCATTAAAAATACGCTTTTATCTCTGGTCGTTCATGTGTTTTCAGTAAGACTATAACTCACAGGACTATACCCAAAGCAGATTTATCCACTGAATAGTAGACTCTTAACCCAAACACAACTAGGAGAGCTAATGATCAAAAATACTGCACTGGAACTTCCCAACGCAGGGCTAAATATAAATCAAAGCAATTGAAAAAGATACCCTGACTGCATAGAAAACTTCTATTTTGGGGTCCGTGAAGAAAAAGGAATTTTGAAGATCAGACATATCCAGCTTCAATGCACAGAGTTTCCAAGACAACAGTGCTTCCCAGTCCAGCCACTGGTAATGCTTTTGCCTAGGAAAAGTTTTTCCCTTATTCAGTCTTTCCCCCAAGAAAAACCTCCTTAAAGACTCACCGCTTCAGCACAAGGGACCCCCCAAGGCAGTCTGGCTCCTATTAACCTTTTGACATTATTTTCAAAGCCACAGCACACGGGGAGGGAGCAGAGGAAGTTACACCCATTTGATGACTCCGTCCATCTGACAACACGTTATTCAGAGAAATTCAAGGGATAGACATAAACAAGACCAGTCCTTCCTTTTTCCTGTGTGGTGCCGCTCGCTTTCCACTCCCACCAAGAAAACATTTTCAAATGTGCAGAAAAACAGGTTAACACCCAGCTGCCACGGGAATTCACAGGAGGATGTCAGGCTCTAAAAACCATCCCACGATGAGTGAGACCTTTACCTGCTGGTACCTCTCAGGCATAAGAATACACTGCTCAGCTTCCCAGTACTCCACATTACAGGTTTTCCTACTCGTGTCTTTCATGGGCTGCATCTAGGAACACCAGCAAGGAACGAGTCTCACGTTCTGTTTTTGCACGACACGATGGCTTGTGCAAGGCTGGAAGCACTTGGCTCTTGGCATCCTGGGGGGTTACTATCCCGTGGATGCTATCAAAGCCAAATCACAGCTAAAGGCTGCCATTAGATCTTGTTCTGCAATACCTGGAGCAGAGTAAAGGCAAGGCTTTGCACTTAATGGCTTTTTCCAGAGCACTGCACTTCATTTGTGTCAGATTTAGAAGGGAAATGTCACTGATTATTCAGTCACTAATGACCTGCCCGCCAAAGCCAAGAGCTGTACTTTCCTTAGACTGCAATGGAGATGTGCAGTCAACCATTTGCTGCTTTTCTGGTTAATGGTTGGAAGTGAAATTGTATTTGTTTCCAGCGCTCTTGTCATATGATGTCTTCGTAGGCTTTCCATTCTTTAATTAAAATTTCATGAAACTTAAAAAGCTGATCGATCGTGACTGGTTCCAATGACAGCCTGAACAATCCCAGACAAAGCCGGAGATGGTTGTACAGTTTCCCATGAATTTCCAGTAATTTTGCACTTGTCGGCCCGCAATGACACGTGCCTGCAGATCTGTGTCCTCACAAAAACCCTCACTGCTCACCCAGGGAGGGCTCTGAAAACCCACTAAGGGCAGCAGAGGATAAGGAGGGGGTGGGGGGGTGGGACTGGCTCCCATCTCTACAAGCAAGGTTGGACACAGAAGTGATTTGCTGCTAATTAGGCTGAACAAATTTTTCAGCTAGTGTCAGTTCAGCACAGACCCTTTACTTACCTTACAAAGCAGCAGCACTCCCTATCTACATATTTATTGTACTCCCTCCCAGCACAAGATAACAGAGCTCTTAAAATATCCCCGGACTCAAGCACTGCAGGACAAAAACTCCTAGCTATATCTAAAAAAAAAAAAGATTTAGCTTATTTTTTCTTGAGAGATAACACATTGCTTTGAGCTTAAAATATACTGGTTTAAGAAAGAAAGAAAGTCAGCATTAGGTGACAGGCTGCAGGACTGACCAAAAACCTCTCAAACTTGCAGCACACATGTGCAAAGAACCCATTTCTCACCTTGCCAGGGCCCATTTTTGCACTCAATGGTTTTTCACAAGCTGTTTTTAGAAGCAGGCTGGCTGTGAGGCTCCAAGTGGGAATCGGGCATCCTCATACAAGCCGGTGCTCAGCAGGGCAGGGAAGCAGCGCTGGGCATGGCTGAGTGCCAGTCACCATCTGTCCATGCCATGCCCACTGGAGCAGCTCTGAGAGGGGATCCCTGGAGGGGGGAGCAGCCTGAGGCTGAGGGACAGTGGCCGTAGGAAGTGTCCGGCTGAGCTGCCGGACAGTGACTCACTGACCGGTGTCCCCCCACACGGCTGTGCCCGGACACGGCCACCAGGCTTTGTGTTTTCAGCTGAGAACCCTGGGCTGGGTTTGCCAAGCAACAACACAAACCACTGGGGAAGCAAAAGGCAGGGACAGCTTGAACAGGCCCATTCAGGAGTTGGACTTTGATGATCTTAGTGGGTGCCTTCCAAGCCAGAACATTCTGTGACCTCCCAGCAGTCGGGATGCAGTAGTGTGCAAGGGATGGGCACAAGCTGGTGGGGCTCATGGACTGCTCCCCAGGAGCCTGTGGGTGCCCCACAGAGCTGAGCTCCTGCAGCCTTCCCAAAGGATTTATCCATCTAACACAGAACCCCCTTAATAAAAAGCATTTCCCCATTATGGAGAATTCTGGGGCTTCATTCTCATTCAAGTGACTCTTAAGTGCAAACTATGTTTGCTAGCAGAGGTGAGGGCTGGGACAACTGCATCCACATCCATTTTCAGTTTTTGAGTGAAAGCAAAATAATCTGATCCTAAACCAGCAGACAAGACACAAAATCAGACCAGTGCCAATAAAACCCCCACCCTGAAATCTCACACAGTCATCCACATATACATATATATATGTATATATATATAGTCAGGAATTTTATAATTCTGTATTTTGCATTTGTCTTTCCAATCACACTCCAACCTCCCAGGGAGTCTGCAGTGCATTTTAAACACATCCGTATTTCAGTTCCAATTACTTTTGGTTTTGTTCTCTGCTGATAACCTCTCCCAGAAGAGCAGACCCATGGCCAACGCCAGAGATTTCCCTCCAATTCAATCTTTTCAAAAGCAAACACACAGTCTTTGCTAGCTGGACTTGCTTCTCATTAGGAAGACTTTCAAGAGACTTGGTTTAAAAACTAAAAACAACCCTCAAACCTCTAAACTGTTTATCTCTGTAAAATCTTGGCTTCAAGAGCACAACTGCACCTTTTGACCGCTGTTGCACGAATTCCCAAAATCAAAAGAGCAAGAAGTGCGGTTCCCTTACAACGTAAATGAAGTTGAAGCAGAAAATTCATCTGCCTACAGAAAATGTCTCTGTAATGACTGTTCTCCCTCATTTTATTTAAAGCACCCCTTTAAGAAAGAAATGCTTACCCCTCTAGGACTTGCAAGGGCCTGGGGGGACTGCAGAGCACACAAACAACCCCCTCTCCATGCCAGAGCATCTGTATTATCCAAAAATGCTAACGGGGAAGAACAGGCACCAGGCTGGTGAGCCACTGTCCCCATCCCAGCCAGGCACCCATGCTGGCCCCAGCTGCCTCCAGCCCCAGCCATTCCCAGCAGCTCCTGGAGTTAGAGGATGATTAGGGGAATTTTTTTTTTTTTTTTTTTACGTTTTGATGTTTAATGATTTATATAATGCTGGCACCGCTCCTCGCATTACACTCTNTTTGAGGGTGATTTGGGGAATTTTTTTTTTTTTTTTTTTTACGTTTTGATGTTTAATGATTTATATAATGCTGGCACCGCTCCTCGCATTACACTCTAGATTGCCCTGACTGAATCGCAACATTCATTAGGTCTTTTGCTAACAGAATTTCACTGGACCATTAAAATGGATAGAAGGAGTTACTGTGCCGTATCGGTGAATTAAATTCAGCTCCTGAGATGCAAAAAAAGGCACAGTCCTGCTTTACATGGAAATCTGATGGCTGGTGCAGCACATGGGTGTGAGGCACTTTGCACACAGGTACACAGGGATTGCAGCAACTCCACAATAACGTTTTTATACTGTTAAAAGCAAAATGTTGCCCTTTGCTTATTTGGCTTTAAAAGATAGAAACCAGCTCTAGAGACTCACAATAAACAAATCCCCAAATCATCCCCCAAAAAAACACTGCGAAGAGACTCTTAAGTAGCAGTAAGAAAAAGACAGGATAGTTAGCACCCAGAATATCCAAATATCAGCCCATCCCCACCCCCCCCATCAAAGGCAGGATGAAGACTGAGCATGTCTTTTCCTCCAAATCTAAAAAAACCACGAACGGTGCTCCTGTGAGATGAGAAAGCTGAGAGACACATCACCTTACTTCTGTGAGCCAGCAGGTCATTGCTCCCAGTTTCAGACTCATCTTTTAAAATCATAAATATTTTGGCAGCGTGGGATATATGCAGCCACTGAGAACCTGATTTGCATGAAGGAACTGAGCACCAAGACACACCGAGCAACAATTCAAACACTGTCAAGGGTAGAGTTTGGGGAGTGGGTGGTATCTGGCAGGGTGGGCCTCCCAAAAGGCTCCAGCAGTTCCAATTACCCTGTTGGGGGCTGATTCATCTGCATAGAAAGTGTGAGTGTTTCAGCAGTGCCATCACCACACAGCAAACACGGATGCTCTATTCAGTAAACATTATGCGACATTTACTTCTCCGCTGTGTCCCAAACCACCTGGATACTCAGTCAAAGCAGACCTTTTCTAGCTGCTGCTTATAAATATACCCCAAGATTCTTTATTAGAAGGTTTTTACACCATTTTTTAAGGAAAAAAGGTTTTTAAAGCAAAAAAAGTTTTTAAAGAAAGTTTTCCAAGTTTTAAAAATTATATTATGTTATAATTTATGGTTACCACCAAGGCACAAAGTAAGAAAGCAGAATCTTTAGTACCACTAGAAAGCTGATTATTATTGGGAAAATAGCTACAGGTGTGGAGAGCTTCAGGCAGGGCAGGGACAAGGGAAGGAGAGGGGTGGCATGGGGGCTTCCCAGCTCAAAGGAATTGGGCTGGGTTAGCTGGTGCTGGCACTGGCACTGATGGGGAGGCCCAGTCACCAGAGTCACTGAATAGTTTGGGTTGAAAAGAACTTTAAAGTTCATCTCATTCCACTCCCCTGCCATGGGCAGGCACACCTTCCACTAGACCAGGTTGCTCCAAGGCCCGTCCAACCTGGCCTTGGACACTCCCACGGATGGAGCATAATGGGCACTGGTGGTCAAAAGAGCTGTCAAAACCAGCAGCTATGGTTTAGTTCCTTGTGTTCATCCTCTGCCCTTTCATTACTCTTTATTTCAGTTCAGTCAGTACCTACAGCACATGCCATCCTGAACAACGTATTTTGATGCCCCCACCACCCTGATGCACCCCCTCAGTGCCACCACTATGCTCCAGCTTGGAGCCTGTGCTCTAGAACTGTCCTGATCGGATGCAGAGCTGTCCTGGAGCACCAGAGTCTACAGCACCTTAGAAAAAGCAGTACCCACCCTCCACACCCAGTAAAAGATGCTGGTTGCCCAGGTGGGTGATGGCACCAGGAAAGATCCCCCACAGTCAGCGGAGGCTCCTGTGCTGCCCCTGGGTCGGCTGCTGGGTTTGAGCATCCCACGGCATCAGTGTCATGCTGAGAGAACTCATCAGCCAGGGCAAGAGGCTTATTAAAAGTCAGCCTGTCTGAAAAAATGATCCTCAAATAAAGCAAGCGCTTTCCCCAGCTCCAGTATGGTGTGCATGTATGTTGTTTCCTTTAATATGGCCATTTAATAAGAGCCTGTGGTATATTTAACAGCATTTCAACCTTCAGCAGCTCCGTGTAATGAGAGAAATGCAATGCATCTCCCCACGGACAATCCCTCCCCAGGGAACACAGGCACTTTTAAGTCACTATTTCTTTTTGCAGCAGTAGGTGTTGATCATATTTCTGTTGTGCGTCTCCTCGCTGGAGTTTAATGTTGTCTCAGCACATACGTCATCAGAAGGAGAGAGGAAAATTCATATCCCCTGCACCTTGTTATTCCAAAGTATGAGCTACTGTTTGCATTGGAGATTCAGCTCAGACAACATGCACACCGATTTTTCAAAAAATAAGCTTTTTGTCTTGCTACCAAAGTCCTAAGCAGTAAGTTTTCAGAGATGGGGATGAGTAGATTTCCCATTATAGGGATGCTGAAACACAACACAGATGGTGAACATTGCAATTCCCCACTCCAAGGAGGAGAGCAAGTCACAGGGGTGCCTGTGCCCAAATCCAAAGGCTCCCCAGGGAGGATGCAGGCTCCAAAGCAAGGATGTAGAAACTCAGAGATTAGGAATGCAAACAGCAATGCCTATCACCTCTGCCTAAAATGCCTTGGATCAGGGCAGAGGAGGCAGCAGAAGCCGTCAGACTGCTCTGGGGTACCTGCAGAGCAGGTTTGGGATCTCTTTCTGCAGTGCAGCTCCGTGGGTGAATCACAGTGAAGGATACAAAGGGCTCCGAGATCACTGCGAATCCCCTGGGCTTCACCTGCCAAACAAAAGCACTGGCAGGAGAGGAAATTCCCGGCAGGTATAAACCACCATCAGCTTCTGACAAAGGAACCAGTCCTTCTGATTTGTCCTGGGGTTTTATCAACCCATTCAAGGGATTTACGAGATGAAGAAATCAGATGGCAATTCATTTTGCTGCAAAACAGCTAAGGAGGAAAGGGGAAGAGGGCAAATGCTGCCATTGATCTAAAGAGAAAAAAGATGGGATTAAACAGTGAATTTTCATTATAGCAAAAGGTTAACTATCCAGAGGAAGCCATAAGGATTGGTATTAAACTCACCAGTTAATAGATTTAGTGAGGATCTGGGGAAGGAGATGAATTTGTGAAGTAGCCAAATATGGAGTGGACATGGAGATAAGCTCGTCAAAGCCAGAAAAGGAGCAAAACAACAGGGGAAAAGTCAACCAAATGGCAAAGTGACACCCAAACTGATAGATGCGATTTAACTGGGGGGGAAATCGAGGTATATTTCACATGGTCCTTAATTAACAATATTAACTAGGGAGGAGGCCACAGCATCAGTGTCTGCAGCCCAATCTGCAGGCAGCAGCAGTCCAGGGAAAAAGGGGGGATAGGGAGGGAGGCAAACAAGATGTTAGTGTGGTTAGCGAACAGGATGGGGAATAATAGTATGAAGATTATAACATTATTAAAATGATGCTGCCTAATCCCAGAATAGTTTTCACCTCATCTGAAAAAGAGTATTAATACAGACTTAAAAGGGACTTTTGAGAAGGTGATAAGAATGATCAAAGGCCTGAAAAAACCCCCTGCTCTGTGAGGAAAGAAAAAATATATGAGATAATTCATCTTAGGAAAGGCATGATAATAGGGCTTATGATGAAAAGCATATAAAATAGAGTGATATAATGAAAATATACCACAGGCTTCCATTCTCCTGGTCTCAAAACATAGCAGTAAGTAACCATTTCATTCAAGTATTAATTTGAAACAGATAAAAGGAAATGTGTTGCACAGATAAAGTGTATTATTTCTCTGAATTTACTGAGGAATTTAAACCATGTCAAAGAGCTGGAAGGTACTGAGTCCAAGGTGGGGTAAAACACCACCCTGCCACTGGTCCCTGGTCTCAGCTAGGTTGGGAGCCCCTTTTTGTTGGGAGAAAGATCACGCATTTCTATGTCTCCCCTCACAACCTAATTAGGAACACTGAAGCTTTCGTCTTCAAAGCAAAGCTAATTCATTAGCAATCTAATTATTTACCTGTGTAGCACGAATACAGCTTTCGAAGCATTTTTCTCTCAAATGGAAAGTAAAGGCTTTGTACTTGGTGGGTTTTTTAATACCCTTTATTTGACTGGGGAATAAAAACATGCTGAAAGTGAACAAAATAAAGCATTACAGAAATCATGGGTCATTAAACCTCGAAATAATTGCAGCTCGACAGGATTTTTAAGTGAGGACATTACACAGGCAAACCTGGGCGAAGGGTGGAAAGGAAACGGGGAAAAGGGGATGGGAAAGGATGGGAGCTTGTACGTGTGGTCAATCCTACCAAGCAAACCCGTGCATGGTTTAAAAGGAGAGGCATTTGCCTGATGCACTTTCCTTACATGGCATGGGCAGGGAAAATGCTCTTGGATGCACCTAAGGGCAGCAGGAACAGACTGGCAGTGGAGAGGGCGTTGCTCTCCTGCTCTGAGCATGAACGTGCAGGAATCTGCAGCAGCCTCATCCGTACATCACCGGGGTCCAGGCTCAGCTCTGGGCACCGACCATGCCATGGGCCATGTCACCTGTCACGCTGGATTGCGAACCATCACACGCAGGAAAAGCCCAAATCGGATTTGCTTGGCTCTCACCAAACCCTCTGGACTGCATTTCTCTCCCTTCCACTCGTTCTCACAGCAAGCAGCAAAGCCAGTGAGTAAAATCTCATGAACCAAAACAACCCCAGAGGAATAGCTGATGGCTGGAGCGTGCAGGACCAAGTCCCCATGGGTACTGGCAAGGCCCAGCTCTGGAGCTTTACAGAAGCAGAAAACCCTGAAGCAGAGCAAAAGCCTCACAGTCCAACAGGAAAACCCTTTCTATTATAACCTAATTAAGTTAATAGTGAAATAGAGACCTTGTTCCACCAAACCCCAAAGCCCCCACGCATCCTGCTCTGTGCTTAGTGCTAATGGCTCGCAAGTCCATCCAAAAGGAATCCCTCCAAGAAGGGAAGTCAATCCTTGCAAAGGTCACTGTGTTAATCATCACGCCCTTTTCTCTAGCAGCAGCTGTAATTGCCTGTGAAGGAGTCGAAATGAAACTCTTGTTAATCCTTCTCCCAACATTACTAAAATCAAACATCATCATTATCCCCCCCACAAATGACCCCGAGCCACCAGCACTTTGCAGCTGATGAACAAGCTCAGCCCATCTCAGGAGAGATGTTGCACTGGTGGGTGGAAAAAGCAGCTCCACTTTGCAAATTGAAGGTGAGTTTATTGATTAGCAGCAGTAAGTGCCGGTGCCTTGTATTTCCCCACCTCTTTGTACAATCGACCATTGCACTCATCATTCCACTAAAGTTACCACCAGACTCAGAGCAGCTGAGATCCTGGAACAGTGGGAATTTGTTTAATCAATAACATATGAAGCTTTTGGCAGGGCTGAGTGTATGAAAGAATTTTACAACAGTGAAATAAAGTATTGCTGTGTTATAAATCAGAGAACACATATGGAAAAGTTAGAGTGATGTACTAAGAGGGATATCAAGGAAATCACAGAAGTTCTGGCTGGAGTCCCTGGCTCCTCTGATGTTAATAGCTGAGAACTTCAATGCAAGTCAGGTTTGACTTCTTTTTCCAAAGGAGTAACTCATTTGCAATGCATGTGACTGGATTGGAGTGAAAGGATATTGAGAGCGCTCCTCTCGCTCCACTGTTTATGTAAATTGTACATCTTGTCTACCTGCAGATCCACAGCCACCATCAGACTCCAATTTCCCCGTTGTACCAATGCCTGATCAGATGCACGACCATGCTGTTGGGTAGAGCAGATTTTAAAATCACCACATACTGATCACAGGATGAGCTGATCTAAATGGCATTTTGTTTTAGTATTCTTAAATAATTTGTAGAATGCTTAAAATAAAATGCAGGCAGAACCTTTTAAAAATTACTCAGCATTAATATTTGAAATTTTTATCCCCTGGGGTGCAGGCTTGTAACATGAGCACTTAATGGGGTACATTTCTTTTCTCCAGAGAAAAAACAAGACATTGCCATAAAATAGCATACTTAGGCCAACTATAGTTGTTGATGCTATCTGAAGGCTCTTGTTTCATTTTATGTGCTAGGATAATTCCTGGGAAGAAAACCATACCACTAAAAGAGTAGGAAGACACACTTCTCCCTTTTGCCATTCACCAGCCAAGAAAACATGAGAAAGGGTTATCAAATAATGTTGGCACCGTCTCCCACAAAGCCAGACCAGCTGCTTTAGAATGCATAAAACCCACCCTTATTTCTTCCCCTTGCAGAAAACACATCACTGGAAGTACAAAGACAGAATTCCTGACTTGCCAGCAACAGTAACCTGCAGTAAATTAACTTTTCCCTATTCCAAAATGCAGGGACTAACCCAGAACCAGGCGGCCTTGGTTCCACACTCCACAACAGCCCAGCTGCAGAGCTGCCTGCCAGCCCCGTGCCAGCAGCAGCAGCAGCATTATTCCAGCAGATCAGCTCTGCTGAGAGGCAACACAGATGCTGGTGATGGCACAGCACAAGGTGGGGGTTGCAGGACATTTCAAGGGTAGAAAATAAACAGCTGGAGGGGAGGAGGATGCTGACTACACGGGTGTCCTACTGCTAAGACCTTTGGTTGCTTATCAAATGATGCCTGAAAGCCTCTCAACAAGCTGCTGCTCTGAAATGTTACTGGCATCTCCCACTCCCCCATGCCGAGCTCCAGGCAAGGTGTCACAAGTGGCTTTCAGAGAGCCAGGAGTGCCAAAATGGGCAGGGTGCTCCCTGCATCTCCTCAGAGGGCACCAACACCCAGACAGCCCCACGATCCCATGGCCTGATCCAGCTGGGAAATTTAGCATCCTCACTGAGGCTTAATTTTGGGTTAGATCATCCTGCTGACCGAGCCAGTGATGCAAAGGAAGCACATGGGAACCAGGATGCCCTTTTGGACAACAGCCCAAAAAGAGAACAGTTTAAATGGCTGTGAAACCACATCCCTGGAGGTTTTGCTTTCTTGCAATGTCAGGTTTACCTAAAGGCTGAAAGGCAGTGCACTGAGCCTTACAGCCTGCTGCTTACCACCTCCCAAAATAGGTGTGATTCCCGGAGCCTGGACCACAGGACCATGGTATTTATGCTTAATTTCACAACTGTTCTTAAAGTGCTGCCGAGTCCTGGCAGAAGACATTTCACGCTCCCTGTGAGCAGAGACACGCTGTTCACACCTCACATTCCCTTTGAACGTGTCTATTTAAACGGATTTGGGTTTTCAGTATTTCACACACCGTTACCTTTACCGGTGCCACTTAGAAGGTAACCTAATTGCTACGTGGGCTGCTGTGGATCAGTTTTCCAGACCTTCCACCCTGAGGGAAGCTTTGTTACAGAAATTTGACATGTTTAGGTGCTGCAAGGAGAATGCAAGATGGGCTGCCAGAAGCGGTGCCCAGCAAACAGCGTCAGAGCCCACTGGGAGAGCTGTCCATGATTAAACAGTTGCATCTCACACAGCCCAGAAAGCACCAGTGCAGCCATACGTCCTCACAGGAGCACGTGAAGGATGACATCGGATCAGGCTGTCAGCTCAAGGAGGTGTGAGGGACAGACAAGAGAGGGCACAGAGCTCCGGAGAGGCCACGGCTGCTCAGCAAAGGCACAGGAGGGAGAGGGCTTTTGCACATGAAAAACCCCAAGCACAGCTGAGCAAAGCCACAGCTGGTACTGAAGGAGTTAAACTGCAGAAATCACAGCAAACTACACCAGTGGGTGTGAAGGACTGCAGGGCCTGTCCCAGGGGTGCCAGGAGGTCAAAAGTCAGGAAAAATCCCACCACGGGGGAGCAAGGCTCAGCGAGGCACGGGGAGAACAGCAGTGTGACTCACCCACAAGGAAACTGCCCTTAAAATTTGCAGCACGACTCTGTAGAGCAAAATTTCAGCCCTTGCTCCCTCTCTGCAAAGAGGTTTATTGGACTTCAGTGTCCAGGGAGGTAATTTCTGTACTGAGGTGCTTTAGGTACCCCTGATGCACCCGACATGGTCTCTCAAGGCTGATGGAGGCTGCTCAACACCTCTTGGAGTCCTTTGGAATGCCTTTCTGAGATATCCATAAGGCAAATCACCCTGGGTGAGTCCCCAGTTAATAACTTACCCTCACGCCCAGCTTCCCAAAGCTTCCCGCACACGGATCAGCTTTGTTACCCAGGATCACTGCTGTGCATGGCTGAGAAAAATCTAATACAATTTCTTTCTTCTTTAGGAATAAAACATCAAGTGCGGGCAGTCAGTCAGCTATAGCAGCAACGTGGAAGAAGTGGCAGCACAGCTGTGTTATCACTGCCAGCAAACCCACGTCTGAGGGAGCAGTGGATATGGGGGAGCTCCAGCGCTGGCATGGGCTGGGAGGAGTGGTTCAAGACATATAGCCTCTTTTGGGTAACTCATTATTTAGTTTTATGACCATGGAAAACCCCAAAATGTGTAAACTGTAAGATCATGACTCTGCACGTAGGTATTCATGACTACAATGATACTCCTACGAGGCTGCCATGGCCATGTCCAAAGCCTGGTGAGAGCAGGGGCACTCTGACAGCCCTATAAATCCGTACGCTGGAAGAAATACCATATTAGCCCCGCACTGCTGCAGACTGGAGCAGCCCCAGCAGAGCCACCCAGTGCTCTGCACCACCTCCCTGGCATGGAGGGTTTTGCCAAGGTACATATCCTTGTACACCTCCCAGAAGTGGCTAAACCACTTTAAAAGCCACAGTGGGGTCAGGATGCCACAGCAGAAGCTGTGCCCCAGCAATGTCCCCTCTTGGGACCAAAACACACCCTCTGCCAAACCACCTCCAGCACCTCTGCAGCTCTGGCACCACTCATTGGCAGCCTGGCCAGTGCACACACTGCAGCCAATTCCCTGGGCATGTTTTCCTGAGGACAAGCCCAGGAACGCTGCGTGTGTGTGTGTGTGTGTGAGTGCGTGTGTGTGTGAGTGTGTGTGTTTGATATCAGATTTCAGCGAGGTGATGTTTCTACAACCCTTCCCCAGCACAGATTTGGAAGGTGTTGGACAAGCAGCCATCCAAGCACCCAGGAACAGGCAGGACGTGAGTGCTGAACCAGCCCTGCACACCTGACAAATAAATTCTTTAACATTAGACAGCAGACTATAAAACAAAGCTATAAGCACATATCACTGCACATGAAGGGAAACGCTGCTGGTAATGTCCATAACTTCCCTACTGAGAGTAATGGATGCCAACGAAAGAAGAGACATCCAAGAGTGCCAAAACGTGCACTGTTTTTTTTCTAAGCTTGTGTTGGGCACACTTCTTGAAATACAGAATGGCTGAATTCTATTTTCTCCCCAACCCTCGAGCCAACATAAAATGCTCATGTTTTAATAGTGTCATTAACCATTAGGATAAATTACCAGGGTTATAATGAATTCTCAGAAAAAATACTTGTCTTCAGAGCTGTGTTCCAGTTATACACCAAGCTGTATTTCAGATTAAATAAAAAGCAACTCCTACGATGGGTAGCAGATAAGAAGTCAGACTAAATAATGCTAGAGGTCCTTCCCACCTTTGAAATAAAAAACCCCGTATGTGTTATTTATGATCAGTGTACTACAGGGCCTGGCTGATCCTCTGGAGCTGAAAAGAAAGAGCTGGATGATCTTCCAAAGGAGAAGGGGGAGGAAAAAAGCCAGTTAAGTTTCCCAGCCAGGGAAACAATTTATGGATAGGAGCATTTTCTAACTTCAACTTCTTCAGCAAGGAGGCTGTGCACACTCATCTTGCTGTTCAAAGGACATCTTGTGCGTATGAGCAAATTGGTCCAAACCGTTTTGGCTCCGGCCGCGGCAGCGTGTTTCGTACACTATTTCCAGATGTGCTTCTAGCCCCGTCAGTCCGGCTGCTGCCTCAAGCCAAGAGAGTTATATAAGCTGCAAATCTTAATTGGATTATTTAGCCCAAATCTTTGGCCAAGAGGCAGCAGGGCCAGGGAACTGGATGGGCAGCCTGTAGAGGAGCTGCACCCCCACTGGCTTGGGGGGAAAGGGAGGAGCAGAACCCAATGAATAAAGCGTTCATAAAGCAAGACGGGCCTCTCCCTCTGCTGCTAATGTTTTCTCACACCTCCTATCCCTTTTACAGAGGGGGTAGTAGTTGGTATTTTATTAGAGCCATGTTTTCCTACTGTAACAACAATTAAAAAAGAATGCAAGAAGCATTTAGAAGACGTGAGCATTTCCTCTCTGCACTAACAAGCATTTCCTGGCTGTGCAGCTCCACAACATGGAATAACACATTTAGCAACCTTGTTTTCCCACAATAATATTTTTTTCCCCAAACTTTGGCTGTTGTGGCAGCTTATTTTCCATTTAAGGGCATAATCCTGCTTGTGGGATAACCTATCCCAGCGGATCTTCATAGATGTAATTATTAGGGCAGAGTCCTAAAAAAGAAAGTGTTGCGACTATTCTTGGGAAGAAATCGGGAAAGAGAAGAGAGAGAAGCTGAAGAGTTTCCAAATGCTGTAGCTATCAAAAGTGTGCCAGAATGATTTTATTCATTTTATTTTTAACAGAACTGGATAGTTAAGTCAGAAGCTAACACAAGTATATAAACTCACATTAAACTTTGAGCAGGTCATCTGCTCCATTGCTTACACAAAAGGTACATGCATGCTTGACAGCTACTCAAAGCATTGTCATGAGTCCCTGGATGGACTTTGTATGGCTTTACTACAAATAATAATAAAAAAAGCAGCCTGGCATCCTTCTCTGCCACTGCTGACAACATTCCCACCACTCTCCACCAGGCAAAGTGCCACAGATGAATTCAACAGATTAAAACAACCAGAACAGTACAACAGGCAGGGATGTGCTCAGTCCTGCTGGAAACAGCTCCACAAACACTGCAAATCACACACAGAGCGGGAGGATGCCTCTCACTGCTCCAGCTCTGGTCCCCAAAGCGTCACGCACACAAGAACCCCAAAATGCAGAGCATCACTGCTGGCATCTACACTGCAATTCCTGATGAATATTCCCGTCAATGAGGAACTGCAATTAACACTCTGTACAGAGTCACAGTAAACAGCAGCAGTGACCAAAAAGCTCTTTATAGAAGGGCTCTCTGCTACAATACCATGATTACTAGTTATGGAAATATTGCAAAAAACGGCAAAGAGATTTCCACAGGGCACAGCGAGCCATCCAATTTGTGCTGTGCTTGGACTTCGTAAATCAAAATGCAAGCGACATTTACAGCACTCTAGCTGTTCCTTAAACTTTATTTTTCTTTCCTGTGTGCATTTTGTGCCCTCAGTGAGCTGCAGCCAAAGCTCTGTGTGACTGATGGGAAGGAGAAAGTTGGCTCAGGCTGACTGGGCAAAGCAGCCTCACCCCCCTTCCCCGTTATCGGCATTAAGAGCTTCAACAAATTTGTGTAATACCCAGCATTATAGAAATGGATTTCCAACCAGAAGAGCAGTTGGCAGGATTAAACAAGTAGAAAAGCACATGCACATAAAAAATCAGGAGGTCTGCACACGAGCTAATGGAGCAAGCAGAAAATCACTGGGCATGCTCCCTGGGCTGGAGAGCCACTTCCTTTAGGACAGACAGTAACGTCTCATTACAGGAGAAACAAATACAATAAAGATGAATATTCCATCTTCCCCTGGCTACATTTTAAGCGTTAAGCCAATACAAATTCTCGGGTTATATTTCACAAAAATAGCTACTCAAAAAAACCCTGCTGGCAGCGCAGCAGAGCAAATTTCATTTGAAAGATAAATCCTACATTTTTCGTAGGCAGATGTGAAAATATATCAGACTTTATCACAACAGCCCCTCCCAGGAGCCGAAGAAGCCACAGAGTAAATTTGCAACAAAAAAGTTGCTTCTTTTCCCTCCTTCCCCTATATTGCTTAACTCAACACAGACAAAATGACAAGCAAACCAACAGTCACCACATCTGGCAAACAGAGGCCACACGCTCCCCCAGCGCCACGGTGCTCTGCAAAGTCAGCATGGAACCAGCGCGGCACTTGGGATCATCAGTGAAGCACTTGGATGGTGGAACTGCACGGATGCTGTAATTACTGTCATCACAAAATGACCATTCAGCTCCACTCCTCCACCGAGGCAGGACCGTACCAACCCTCGGCGAACAAACACGGCCTTGTCGGGGTGTCTGGGCACGAAGGCGCCTGACACCGGCCAGCGGCTGCCAGGAGAAGGCTGCTGGCAATTTCAGGAATGCTGCCAAATGCTGAGCTGGAGCAGGACATGGTAGGCTTGCTATTTCTGGCTGATAAAAGGGCAAAATTAAGCTACCTCCACAGTTTAGTGAAAACTCCTACAAAGCTGACACGTGAAATGATCTTAAAGCTGCTCTTCAGTGCAGGATTATAAATCTGGATCAACACCACCTTCCCTCCCGCTGCAAGCACTGCACTGAAGGGTGATTATCCATCTCTTACCAGGATGGGGCAGGGAGCAAAGGAGGAAGCATCTTTAATCAATTAAATCCCAGCTTGGTCAGAGCGAGCCAATCCCTGCAAAGAACATCCCATGACTGCTCCCACAAAGCAAATGGAATTCCCTATAGAAGGTGTTGAAAATGGAGTGCAGAGAGACATGCACCCTACCCAGGAGTGTGCTGGATGCTTAATCATTAAAACCTGTGATTCCATACAGATCTGCATCTGCAGTTCTCACCCACCCTCAAGGGAGGGGATGGATTAGGGGATGGGAGCTGGAATTGCCCCAGGCAGTGGTAGCACCAAGGGTCTGAGCGTGACTTCCAGTCTTGTGCCTCTCAAGAAGACCTTTCTGGATTAAAAACATTTTGAATTAGGACTAAGAAGTTAATTATGACTACTAATTTCAGCTTTAATGAAACTATGAAGCAGATGATCACTTTTAACCCAATAACTGGTAAAAAATAAACCAAAAAATATATATCTAAAAGAAATCTGGTGCGCTTGGCAAAGCTTTCCTGCTGCCTAAACCAGACTCAGTGATGACCTGAAGTGCAACAGAGCTGTGCAAGGGGGCAGCTCCTGAGATTTGTAGTTTTGGTCAAACTGACTACAAACTGGAAATCCTGCTGGCCTGAAGTCCCCTGGATTCAAGCACTGGAAGCAAACCTGCACCAAGAAGCAGCTGTTTCTATGGACTGTAGCTTGGAAGAAGAGTTTAAGATTTTGAGATTGCTTATTTTTCTTAAGGTTGGTTTAGACATATTTATTCCTTCTATAATCTCCCCTTGCCTTGCATCTTGAATTTGAATTATTTATCATCAGGTATCACATTCATTTGCATACTTTATGAGGTGCAAGCCAAATGATCAGTCATTACATATTAGACTTTCCCAAATCATCTGTGCCAGGCTTGGTAGTGGTTTGGTTTTGGTTTTCTTTAATACTTGGGGTGGGAAAATAAATTCAAGGGGAGAATACTGGATTAACTTGAAACACAGAGTAGAATAGTCCACATTTGTGGATAGCAAAGCTTTATTACTCTGCTAGAGCTGTGCTCCTCCAGGAAGGTGCAGATGATCATCTTCAGTGTAATTTAATCGGTGATACAAATTGCAAGCAGCATTATTTCAAAGACCTCTGTTTATTGATTAGAAACAAAGTCCTTCTCCTCTTCCTGCTCCCTCCTTGAGTGGTGCTGATTGCACACAATAGAGAGCTATCACTTAAAGAGCCAATTAAGTCAACTTCTGAAAGGTAATTGAATAGCTGGAATTCTTAGTGCACTATTGTACTGCATTATCTTGATTGCAATGAAGGAAAAACAAAGCAGCCAGAGCAACAAAAATTAGGGCATGAGGCTCTGGCCATAGGTAGGAATACTGAAATGGATGGGCCCATTAACCCTGCCCCCCCCCAAATGTTTTCTTTCTGTAGTTACTTCTAACTCTTGCTAGAAGTGTGAGAAGGCACAAAAAACTTGGTCTTGTTTATTTTCAGCATTGGCAGGACTTTATGAGGGATGGGCTGAGCTGCTGACCAGGCACAGAGAACACTGCTGGCTACAGCCACCCCAACACACCCCACCCCTGGGGGGAACCCAACATCTGGGCGTCCTGTACTCAACCAAAAGCCTTGATTAAAGAATTTGTTGTGGCTTGGGCTATGAAAATAACACTTTCTGTACAGATTCACTTATGCCTGATAGAGCCATCAACAGATCTCTCTTCTGCTCTCCTGGCTACCTTCAAAATACCCAGAGGACTTTAGATCTGGGGCTTCCATACCATGGCTGAAGTCAGACTAAGAGTTTGAAAGCTGTTGGGAAGAAGGACATTGTTTCAGTCCCTTAGAAAAAACAAGCCTATAAAAGCCCCAGTGATTGTAAGCCTGCCAGCCCTCAGAATTTATATAAAATAACTCATTTAAATGCAGTAAAAAAATGCATCACAATCTGTGAGAAGAATCCTTGGAACTTGAAGGCACTGTCTGTACATGGTCAAAATTCACCATCAATTTTTGAGCAATTACTCAAAGTACTCACAGCACTCAGGTTATAAAGCATTTACCCAGACACTTAAAATAAAAGCTTTTTCCAAAGCAGGAAAAGAGGCGCCACAAAACATAAAAATCTCCCTCTTTCTTCTGCGCTGACACCAGCCTGTGGCGTGACCTTCCACCCCTGGCCCCTGGCCCTGGGTTTCCACAGCAGCACAATCAATCCACCCAACCTCTGAGCACACTAATGGCCAACTGCTGCTCTCCTCGAGCAGCTCTGGCACCAGCTGCCTCCCCACACGTGTATTTTGTCTGGCACTGGAGCCTTGCTGAAGAACACAGAGCTGAGCAGGGTGAGATGCTGCAGAGAGGATGCTCTGTCCGTCTGTCCTCCTGGCACAGCTCGAGGTTCCTGCCCCGAGTCCCACAGACTTCCCAGCCCAGAACGAGCATAGATCTCCCAGGAAAACCCAAAAAATGCCATTCCTCCAGTAACAAATGCCAGCAGAGAAACGCAAACCCATCCTTCTGTAGACACGGCTTTTGTGTTTGAGGGGCTGCAGGAGGGATGCTCAGAGGGAGGTTCCAAAGGGATTTATGCACCTGGCAGGTTGGGAACCTCTCCTATGCCTCTATTTCCCACCTGTGAAATGGGCTGAATGACACCCAGCCAGCCTTGTAGAGGGCTTTGCTTTTCCTCAATCCACTTCCCTGTCTAGGAGTCAGGTAACACCACCCTCACCCTACTGCTGTGGGGCCTCGGGAGCTGTCAGTCTGAACGGAAACATCCATTAATCCATTGGGAATCTGGCAGCACCATGTAACTAACCTCTGAAACACACGTGGTACCAACGCTGGCCGCTGTGCACCAGAAGCAGGACTTCAGCACACAGCGAGTCCTGCCCAAACTTCTGCCTCGTTCATTTTTGTCAGTCTCTCCTCAGTTTACTTTGCAATTATCTCTGCAATTCCCACTGAAAGACAGGACACAATTTAAGGAACTTGAGCAATTTTTTCAAACTTGGATGGTCTCTACCCAAAAGAAGCCAGAAGGAAGCCCATGCACTCAAACACATCCTGAGAGTCTCGGTCCTCAGACAATACTCTAAAGTGGGAGCTTTAGTTTTTCTTCATTAGCAGACTGAAAGCCCATCAAATACAGCAAAGCAGCAGGCTCTCCCTGGCCATTTTCTGCTTGAGACTTGTTCTATCTTTTCAAAAGCTCTTTTCAGTTACACAATCAAAAAATTCTTTAAGGACTACACCTAGAACAGCTCTAAAAATTGTTTGTACTTTCCCTGAGAGCTCACGTCTACTTATTGGATGGAGGAGCCAAGAGGAGAGAACAAATATTTCATGGAGCAGCCATTGCACATAAATATTGCCCTGACACAGATGTGCCATGAATACAATTGCATCCTCACATCAATTACTAGTACACTCTAGAAGTACACTCTAGAAGCTACATTTGTAGAAGTCAAATAAATAAATGTAGGCTTGAAATAAAAAATTATTTAAATTTCTAGCAAGCTGCTTCACCTTATAACCATTCTTTCTTGTGACACATTGTGCTGGTTCCTATTCTAATAACACATTCATGTACCTGAACAGGTACAAGGGATGTGTACAAATCACATCTCGCAGAACAACTGCTGGCAAAGAGCAGGATTTGAGTATTCATTACTCACTGCTCAACAGTTACATACATTTTAATTCTGACCTCAAAATACAGTTTGGACCACGGCAGATATTTCCTACAGCACAGGCTGCCTTTGGATGAGAGTTAATTCAGTTTGAACACGGCAGCAATGAAGAAAGGGATTTAAACATTTTCTGCTCATTCTCCAAGCTTAAAGCTGCAGAGGTAAAAATGAGGGAGGACTAAATTGAATGGCTGAATCTGCCTCTCTCAGCCTCAGCTCTGAATCCAGACCAGGCAGGTGAGGCTGTGCCTCCCTGTCACCTCTGTGACATCAGCCTGTGTCAAAAAGAAATTAAATTATTTTAATGAGGTTCTGCTGAATGCACACTGGTGGAACCAAGAGGAGAATAACCTCTAGTTTTAAGCCGCTTAATTTTCACCAAAAGAAGGGGACATACTCCTCTGCAAAACTCTTCCTCCTCTCCCCTTGTTATCCTGAGCAGCTCTCTCTTGCTATTTGATGTTAATAAGTAGATCATTACTTCACCAGCCACACTTAAAATCTTCTGTAAGGTAAGATCCAATTGCAATTTTACATCTACATAGCTGCCCAACTGAAGAGCCCTGAAATGCTCTTAACGAGTTGTGTGCACAGGGATCAGCTCTTCACACATCAGCAGAACAAGCTTGGGAAGCGACAGCTGCTTCCATAGTGCACAGGCAGCGGAGCAGTTTAAGGGGAAGAGAAATGGTATAAATAATTGAAATCACAGCAAGAAATGTAGGCAGAGCAGAGGGAAAGAGGGCAACTCCAAAGAAGCTGGCAGCAGGAGAAGAGATAAGGACTTCTCCTGGAAGCCAAACTGAACGAGAGTGCATGTACAAAATCCACGCCTTCCTGCTGGTGTGCTATGCTACACACCAGCAGACAAAAGAATTTCTTGACCTTTTCTGCACTGGCTGGCAGTGATCTGAATTCTACCCACCTACAAGCTCTCTCTTGTCAAGATCTTCCCTTTCCTCCTCTCTATCAAATCCTGAAGTCTGATGCAAATGACCCTCATGTACATCCCAGCACTGCAGTGACCTTGGTAACCAAACGATGCTTATGAGTTGATGTGGATTTCAAATTCTGCCACTGACAACCACCTCACCTACAGGGACCCACTCCTCCCGGCCCAGCCTTTCATGGTGAAACTCTCTGGGAGGCTTCCCAGTGCACCCAGGACATTCAGGGCACACTAGAGAGGATCCTGGTCTCAGCTGGGGCCTCTGAGCACCGTGAGGTCACCATCAGGGGTACCTGCAGAAATGGCCACCTTTGGTTTGCAGGCTTGCAGAACAACTAACCAGCACTCTGGAACAACAGACAAGAGCTTAAAGTTTCAATCCCAGGAGTAAAACACCTCCTTTGATGACCACAGCTGCTACAACAGGCTACAGGTTGTAATTTTGCCTGACCTTTAACTATTACAGCAACACTCCTTGACCTGCATTTTAGAAGTTAAGAGCAGACAGCACGACTCAGGCTAAGCGATCTGCCACTGTCTGGACAGATTTCCACAGAGACATGAAATATCTGCCTTTCTGTGCGTGTGCATCGTGCAAGTCACTTGAGAGCTGTGCAGACATCCGGAAAAAACCACAGTTTCTCTCTGGGTAGCGCTCACCCAAGCAGGAGATGGCAGGAGATCGTTTATAATGCTCTGTGGAGGTAACACTTGGCATAACAGCTCCAGGAACTGTTCCATCACAACACTGGGTTGAAGGAAGGACACTTCAATTAGCAACTCAGCTAACCAGACACCTTTAACGGAGCAAGTAATGAGATTTCTTAATGAGTGGTTCATCTGAAGGGTGTGCAGTGATACCAAGACCCAGGTGAAAATGCCCATCAAGATCTCTGTGCAAGTCACGAGTGTGTAGGATGGATATCTTATTTTAAACAGGAATCAATTGATTTTTAGGAATCAGCTGTCAGACCTTGCCAGACACCTCTTGCAGAATGTCAGTATTTTTAGGCAAAATCCTGCAGCAGGCATCACTGTTAAAGTTCAGCCCTGCTCCTAGAGCCACAGAGCACACAACTCTGATCAGGAGGTGAAGAAACCTTGATACTGACTCTTCTGTGTGAGCATTTCAGTTTAAGAGTTGCTGTTCTAGAAGCATGTCACCAAAACAAAAAATGACCACATTTTTTAAACATTACTCACTTCCTACAGAGCCTTCCAGAGGCTGCAAGGATCCCACGTATCCTCTTCTCTACACACAGCCCTGCTTGGCAAGTGCCTTATCAGGGTGTGCCCAGCTGCACATCACACCCTTGTGCAGCCTACCTGTCCCAAATTCAAGCCTGGTACGGAAGGGCTGAGCTTCATATGCCTCTAAGTACATCCTGTTGGGACAGCCAAGTGACAGCTCATGGTAGTGTGAACAGCAAATCTGGTGTCAAGAGCAACTCACAGTTCACAGCAAAAAAAGACACACCAACCCCTTGGATTTCAGCACAAAACGCCCTTGTAACCTCTCTCTGCCACATGAGGGAGATTGGAAACCCAAGTCCACCTTGGACAGGACAGAACTTCTTTGACTTCTCACTAAGAGCAAGGAAGCCCTTCTGTACTTCTAAAGACAACTGAGCCTTAACAACGCTGCCATGAGAGCAAATAAAGATGGGAACCTTGTGGTTTCAGAGGGTCTGCCACTGAGGAGCTGCACTTGGGCACTCTCCAAATGAATGTTGGGACTCTTTCCCTGATAAAACAGCCATGAACAGCATCTGTCCTCTGGAGTGCAAAGGAATGGTGCCGACTGCCAATCCTCCTCTTCCAGCTGGAGGACAGCTCACGGGCAGCCGTCTTTAGTCTCCAGATTGCTCCCGCTGTGGGACACACAGCCTGGCTCACCAAAAGATGCTGCAGCCAGCTCAGACATGCCTCAGATCACTTGGGGAACACTTAATGTGAGGCTGGAGAGAAATGGCTCTCTGACAGCTGGAAAATGCAGCAGCCCGAGCTGGTGGGGGATAATGAAGAACCAGCCACTTCCTAGAGGTGCTTTTCTATCCCCCACATTCTTAGAGGTGCATTTGTGTTGCCCTTTCCTCTGACCGTGGGGTCTCAGAGGACAGAGTTTCTGTAACGCAAAGCTTTGAACACTGTTAACTGAGCCAACCCCATCCAAATGTCACGGTCTCGGTCACTATGAAACTGTTCCTTTCTGCCATCTTCCACTCCGTCCATGGGGTGTCCATTAGGTTCAAACACAAAGAGCCTACAACAAGAGCCTCATTAGCTGACTGTACAACTGGATTTGTTTTGGAGCACAGCGCCGTCCCCCACACTTCAAGGCAGAGCTCTTGATGAGGGAAAGAAAAATGGATCAATTAAAAAAATATCTCACACACCTTAATATTACATGCAGCTCTTCTGTCAGACTTAAAACAACAGCACTACCAGCTGTAAAAGAGGAAGAAAAAACCCCAGGAAGTCTCTCAAAACAACAGACCAAATGAAAGGAGAAAAAGATGAAGGAGGTTTCAAATCTGCTCTGGAGAGAATGTGTGTCACAGCTTTAACCTGCTGTGGGGAGGGGGAAAAAAGGAAACAGGGCAGCAGAGACCAGAAATCAGATTTATTGTGACCAACCAGGTAGAAAAAACATAGATCATCACCAAGAGACGATGGCTGTGTTGGAATCAGCCAGCTTTTGAAAATGTCTAGTCAGCTTTAGCATTTGATACACATGAAATTGGTGTCCGCACAAGAGTATTCTCCTGAAAGGATGGGATTTAATGCAGTCAAGATAATTATCTAGATCCTTCTTTATCCCATTAGTGGTTTTCATTCGCATCCTGGAACACCATAAGCGGATTGTTCAAGAATTATTTGCCATCCGCTGTTTCAATCCTGATTGGAATTATCTTTATACCTCGGTATGAAGAAAAGAGATTACATCCCTGCCAGGGCTTGCTGGAATGCCCTCTTTTCTGAGGCTCCCTTTATCATTCTTGTTCTATAAGGTGATGAAAAGAATCAAAAAATAATGGCCATGGACATGATTTTGCCCTCTCCTCCTCTTCCTTCCCCACACATGTGTTTGGGAGGAGGAGGAGGAGCTGCTCTTCCCACCGCATCCCCTGCAGGAGATGCACGACTGCACCTGCACGGAGATGAAGCTCAGCAAGACTTACTCATCGAATCACCCAGGACAGGATCCAAAAACACTCCCAGCTTCCTTTTGCACCACGATGCACTAATAAAAGAACAAGGATGAAACTGTTAAAACCGATTAAACGTATCACTTGATGCATGAGCAGGAAGTGGGATTCGCTGCACTAGAGATCCCAGGGGCGTATGCTGAACGTCGCCTCTTGTGCTCTCCAGCAACGTTCGTCACCGTGCAAGCTCCGGTGGAGATCAGGCCAGCGTCACTCAAACAGCCAACACAACCCCTTGCTTCGAGGCCTAAAACAACAAGAAGACAAAATTCCCCTCCCAGCCACTCTAACTGCCTGCCAGGTTTTGTATTAATGGAAGAATTACATCTCCATCCAGGTATGGCAAGGAAACAGCTCGCCTCCTCATGGGCAGCCATGACTGACCAGCAGTGAGGAAAGATGCCTGGATACCACAAAAACCATCCCTTCTCCTTATGGAAAATGAAGGAAGTAGGTATTCAGACCCGACATGAATAGGAATGCATGTATTTTTTAAAGAATCGTGTTTTATGGCTGTGTAATGAGATCTGTAGGAGAGGTATCTCTATAAACAAGTTATTAAAAGGGGGAGGAGGGACACAATAATAGCAGGTGCCAATTACTCAGCTCCCAGCAGAGACTTTTCAATTTCTCACCTTCCCCCAAAGCAAGATGTGCCTCTGTATGGCACCACATTCACTTGCAAGTGTGAGACCCTTTGGAGTGTGGCTTCTCTCCCCCGTGGCAGAGCTCCATCACCACCAGAGCGGGGCCACCCCTCGCCCCACCAGCCCTGCGCCAGAGCTGGGACCAATACACCACGAAATTAATTTGGAAACTGAATACAACCATATTTTTATTTGACTTCAGAATCTGGCCACTTCTCCCATCAAGAGGAACAGCAAATTTGTGAGCTGACTGCAACTGCCAGGTTTGCATCTCTGCAAGTATCTGCTTAGTTTTGCGAACAAAACACCAGTAATGATTTTGCTATTTTAAGATGGTGGCATCATTTCAGACAGTAAATGTCCACGCTGGAGCTGTCAGAAAGAGCCCATCCCCTTTGAGGCAAGCACACCAAGGTAATGATTAATATTACAAAAGTAATTCTAGCCTCTAAAATCATTGTTTTCAAAATCAGCAAATAATTACCAAGGCCTTCAGCAATCAATACCCAAGATAAACAGAAGATTAAATTGCAAAAGAAACAGAAGAAAGTACTTAATATTTGCCAAACACATGCCAAATATACTTTTTCATGGTAACCAAATACTTCCAGTAAATAGATATTTTAGCTCACTGGAGAGGCACTTTCAGAAAGTAATAAATTAATCCAATAAAACAGACAGACAGGGTGGAACCAGACATTAACGAAACACAAACTGATCTATACAGAGCCAACCCACAATCCATGTCCTAATTATGCTCATCCACCACTCTGAGTACTTACCTCCCCCACCCAGGTCAGCTCTTTAGCTCGGGGAAAATACATGTTTCATGTGGATTCACTGGCACGACAAAGTGGAGAATTTCAGCCATCAAATGACAAAGCTTGTGCTCAGCCAGAATTTGCATTTCCAGTTTTTTTCCTAAATACTTCTCTCTCCTCAAAGTCAGCAAATTAATCTCCTTTTAAACCCAATTTTTGCTTTTCCTTCAATTTAGTTGAAGCTCTCTATGAGAAGTGCAGGATGAGCTCCTGCTGCCCATCAGCGCCAGCCGCCCACGTGTGACGCCTGTGGAAACGTCCCCACGGCTTATCCTCACTCTGCAGTCGGGATGGTTTGTCCTGGGGGGCTGTGCCCGGCCTCATCACCTCACTCCTGGGACCCAGATGGACTCAGAGCAACCCCTGACACTCGGTGCAAGGACCAGCACCATCTCCTCCCCAGGCAGCCTAAACCAGCTTCTACCCAAAATCATTGCTTGGTGTTAACGAAGCCACGCTATTAGGTGAGTATCTGGTAAAGTTCTTCAAATAGTGGTTAACTTGAACTGGACAAGGTTAAGAGAGGGAAGACATGGGAAGATCTCCATCCTGGTCATTTTCCACAACATCAAAGGAAGAAGAAAGGGAGGAAACTGAGGGAAATAGAAGACAAAGGGAAAAGATATCAAAGCTGGCTCCAGAGAGCGCAACGAGAGATGGCACGAAAAAGGAATAGTTAAAACATGAAAGGCGAGATCAAATAAAAGTAAAAGATCACAGTCTGGGCACAGAGCAGAGGGAGGGGAGACCACCACAACACTTCTGCCAGCATTAACTGAATAATTCATCCGACAGGTACTTATCTGTGGCAGTGGTTGAGTCTGAGAGAGCTCAGCCACACCAGATCCATCCATTCACCTGGCAAAGGACACAAACACTGCTCTTGTTCTTCACATGGGGACACGCCTTGGGGACACTGCACAGCAGCTCTGCTCCCCCGAGTGTCTGTCTTTTGGGGAGGAATAAAGAAATTTAGTTCTCCCTCAGAAAACTTCTCCAGCTTCTGTGTGAAGTTCTTGGTACAGGCAGCGTTGGCCTCACTACTACACTTTAACTAAACCACTACTTGCTTTCGCTATGTAAAATACATATACACAGATCTTTAAGGAGCTCATTTCTCAGGACTGGAAGTGTTTCTCTGTTATTTACAAGAGCTTCTAAAGGCTACACAATCTTTTGGTACCACAGGCCTCCTCCCTAAGCCATGATATTCCTTGGAACAGTGACAATACACAAGAGGATTTATTGCCACATAAGTACAAGCAGTGAGTGACAAAAAAGGGTCTCCAGGTTGAACTTTCCAGAAAGCTCTTGGCATTGCAGGGAGAGAAGAAAAACCTAAGCACTCTAAGGCAGACTTGAAAATGTGATCAGGATGATCTGAAAACTCACTGAGGAACAGGTATGGACCAGGCAGCAGCACTGACACAAGCCAAGACCGTGCTCTTCCCGCAGTTCAGCATCCATCCCACTACCAACAACTCCTAAACCACCAGAGTGACAATTATAGCCACAAGTAAATAGACACTACAACGCAATAAAACTCGTCATGAACATAAAAGACAGGTGGAGATTAATTCTTGCCCAGAAGCTTCTTTAAAGCCTAACGATTTACATTTTAATGCTACTGCTGTCCACTTTAATATAAGCAGAAATGAAAATATCTTGCACAAGACAGTTTTGTGTGCATGTCTAGTCACTTCAAAATACAGATTAACCTTTAGCTAAGTATTTATCCTGTACGTAGCACAGGAAGGATGGAATATTTAAATACCGGGGGAGTCACTCCAAGGCAGGGGCAGGCAGGAGAGAAGATGGAGTTACAGAGCCGTCTCTGTACATCAGAGACGCATCCATGCTAATGCACTCATCCTGGAGACTCAAATGTGACTTGACACCGGGACAAAAACAGAAGGAGAATTGGCCAGTGACACAATTAATGCAGAAAGAGATTATTTAATACAGGAATCTGCCACTCCCAGACTTTCCTGCTTTGCAAGGGAAGCCTGACTTGAGCTCAAAAATAAACCCAAGAAGGGCACTGCTGAATAAAAAGCTGCCTATGCTGTGATTCAAATGGAAAAGGCAGAAAAAATTTATTTGCCTCCATCAAAGACAGCAATCCTCTGCCTGCATCAGGAAGCTGCTAAGCAGATGCTTGATCAGCCCTCCCTGAAAAGCCTCTCCTCCTAACAGTGCTAACCTGCCCGCCCCCACAGAAGCTCTTTGATTATTTTAATACTTTCCACAATCCTTTAATTTGCCTGGTGAGTTCTGCCACCACAGCAGCCCTCTTCACCCACCCAATCTCCCAACCTCTCGGTCTCTGTCTCATGAAAAAGAAAACTTCAGCATTAGAATTGGCACAAAAATGATATGGAAAATCTTCACCTGGAACATTAAGCATCATCTCCAAGTATTTTCAGGCAGGTGGCTCAGCCTCAAGGGCTTCCTTCAAAGTCCTGGTGGCTGTGGATGCCTGTGCTGAGCCAGGCACCCCAGTATGGATATTTGTTTGTGTCTCTTTACACCACAAACAGAAAAACTGGTCCTTTGGTGACTGGTTTGGGTTTTGTGAACAGGGAGAACCATGGATAATCCAAGCCTGCCTGCAGCAGCCTGGTCCATCTATTGCTAAAGCAATTTCTCCAGCACTTAGTGGCTTCAAGGCTTTCTAGAGATGACTGGCAGCTTCACTTAAACTAGCCAGCTATAGACGTGTTTTACATTAAACACTAAGTGAATAATCAATGAACACTCAGGATATAAGTACAAATCAATGACTTGTTTTAGATGAATCAAAGGGAATCGCAAATGAGTTTTGTTCTGCAACAGAAGTAAACCAAGAGAAGTACTTGATGTAATTGGGGGTGTGTGTGTTAACCTCCTCTGACTGCTCCTCTCCTATGCGCTGACACAGACCCTGCTGTCACAGAAGTGTGGCTGTGTCCTCCAAACCCCTGTGACAAGAGATGTCACTGTCCCCAGAGAGCACATGGGAACTGAGGCATGAAACCAGCCAGCCGACTTTTCCAAGACTGGGAGGGACACAGCACAGCAAGGACACAAATCCAAATCTATGCTGAAGAACACAGGTTAGGAGAAAGCCCTTGTAACTTCAACTCCATCACACAACCACAGCTCTTACTGTGGGAGCAGCAACGGGACACAGCAAGTGCACACACAGTACAGGTCAAGGCCGTTTAAAGGCCTTAAAAAAACTGCAAATAAATAAAAACAGAAATACAGGTGACTCCAGACAGTGAACGATTTACTTTGATAAATGCGTATCAACAGATTGCACAGTGCCCCTCGCTCTTGGGATGAATTTGTTCAAGTCACAGGTACGACAATTTTCCAATTGCTGCTGCATTCCAGCCACCAATTTCACACCATGTCTGCTGAGCACCACCCAGGCCACGTAAAGTCTCTCAGAAATGCTCCTGCATATCTTTTTAAACACCATGCATTTTAATGACAGATTTCTACACTCCACGGTTCCCTAGCCAGGTCCTCGCCTGCACCTCCTCAGCTCTCAAAAGCACTCGCTGGGTCTCCTGCTGGCGTCTCTCCTCCTGGGAAACGCTTGCAAGGGTTGCAGTGAAATGATCCCAGCTCAAACCAGGGCTTTCACTCGTATCCATTTCGCTGCAGGCAGTGCCCAAGACCTCAAAGAAACTACAAAAACCTGAAGTCAAGCTGGTGCAGGCAACAGAAATGAAAAAGCAGCGGGAACCCCACATGCTGCAGGACACGGCTCGTATTTAATGGTATCAAGCTTTGACTCTGCTGCTTCCAGAGAGGATTAGCATTCACGGCTTTTATGCACTACAGAAGAAGACTTTGTAAACACACCCAGGGGAACGTCCCTCCAGGACAAAGTTTGCTTCCCACAAAGGACACCCCCAGCAAGTGGAGCATCCTGCTGTGCGTGGCACTGCACGAGCGGTATTTCCTTACAGAGATGCTGCCTGAGCCCTCCCTGCTGCACCAGAGCAACGTCCACGCTGCAGCCAGTGCCCCACAGCCACCAAACCCAGCACCCTGCTCCTCACCATGCTCACAAACCAAGGGAGAGACCCTGTGCTCAGACCTGCACCAAGACACCCACCCGGGATGCGTGTGGCGAGTCCTTCAAGGAGCTGTGCACGCCTGTTCTGAAGTGCCTCCCCAACATCCACGGCAAAAACAGTTCCCATGAGGTGAGCTTCCAAAATACCACACAGTCACACCTGATCTTAAGGGTGTGAAGCCACCATGCAAAGGGCAACCCCAGTTTTCAGGCAAATCTACAGGTACAGAGTTGACTGCAGTTGGGGTTTTACAACGGAAGCCAGGGGCTGGCTGGCAGTGGGTAACTAGAAATCATTAAAATTTGACAGAGAAAAAACTGGCCAGGGGAAGCCTGCACAGGCAACATGGGTACAGAGCCTGCCCTGAGCTGCACAGCCATACTGAGGAGGTACAATGTCAACCTCTGCACTGGGAAGGCAGCATTTCCAGTGGGCAGCATGTTGGGAGTCTCCTAAAAGGTTCAACACAAGGTTTAAAATTTCCTATTCAATTAAAAATCAAATCCCAACACTTAAAATCCAAATATCCTGCAGCATTTATGGCTCTGGCATAGGCTGCAAGGGGCAAAGAGAAGGGCTGTATAAGCAGCACATGGCTAGTCAGTCAGTCAAGATAAGAACAAACATTGTGGATGAGAACTGAACAGTTTTCACCATTGGAAATGAAAAAAACCACAACAATTTAACTGCAGGCAGGTTAAACTGTTTGGTCTTCATCCCATCTGTACTTGTGACTTACCTAAAGTCATGAAACCTTCTTGGCTTTACCGATCCCTCAGTAAGTCCTGAGTCCCCTGGAGTCCCCACACTGGGCACATTAATACCTGAACCTGCCTGCGCCTTCCCAAAGGCTTGATTCTCCACACTTAAACCCTACATAACCAATGCCTGACACCAGGTTACAAAAGAGCTTTCTGCATGGCAGCTCGTGGTTTTGGGAAGTTAAACCATATTTAAATCTAAAATCAGCAAAGAGAATATCAGACTTTGGCCAAGACACCCACCACCATGACGCACAGCATGTGGCCCACCTCTGAACAGCCCGTGATGCTGGACACTGGCTGCCTGGGTGAGTGGCTTGCTATTTGAGGCTGCCCTTCTCTTCCCACTCCAGCAGACTATTTCAAACCCCATTTATAATTGGAAAGAGGCAGCATCTGTTTTTGCAGACCATGAGGTCAAAACTTTACTAATAACCACAGCACGACAGAACACTATTAGCAGGTAAACAAGCCCTGAGTTGGTCTCAGAAAAGCAGCTCTAGAGATGGTTTGCTCTGGTTTATTTTCTTTCAATTAATTGTTTTGTTCTCCCAACACAGAGTGGGAAGACAAGCAGACTCTACAATGCATTACATGTGTTTTAATATCATATTATTCCCCACTGGAGGCAATGCGGACACCTTGCCAGACTTCCCCAGAACTCAACGACATCAGCAGCTCAGGAGCACTGGGAACTGTCTCCAGTCACTCACAGGGGATGACTGATGTTACAGAGGACTGGCAAACACAAAGCCTATCTTTGAAAAATACAGGGATAAGAACAAGGAAGCAGGAAATTATAGAATAATCAGCTTAAGTTCAATTGAAGTGCTTAGAAGACAAGGAGAACTTGAGCAAGAGATAACCTCTGTTCATCAAGAACAAATCACATCAAATCTCTCATACTTCTTTCTGTGACAGGATGTCAGGACTTGCAGGAAGGGGAGAAGAAACAAAGATTTCAGAGACCTCTGATAGTGTCTGATGGGACATGCCCATAACACAACCAGGGATGCAGGGACTGGCCTGAGCTGCCTGAAGGCAGGACCACCACTGCTGGGAAGACCACCTGGGAACGGGGCACTGCTCTAGGAGCACAGACTGGGAGAGCTCTACTGAAGCATCTTCCAGTGGAACCCCTCCCAGATCCAACATCAGTTGGTGTTTTCATCCACGATTTGGCTGATGGCAGAGAAAACAGGCTGACTGCCCTGGAAGGCAACAGCAAGATGAGAGGGACTGCGAGCGTGCAGGAGGACAAGAATTCAAAACAATCCCGATAATTTAGAAGAAGCAGTCTGGAAAAAAAAAAAAAGGGATGCAGTTCAAGGACAAGCATGAGGTAATGCAATTTGGTAACAATAATTAACCAGACAAACACAAGATAAGGAATGAAAAGCAGGAAAAGTTCTAGAGAGGAATAGCTGAAGGGTTGATGGGATTAAAAAAATAAACGTGAGTCACCTATGGCAAAAGTGAAAAGCACACACAGTGGGATATATAAACAGGATCATTGTTTGTAAAAGATATGAAGCAACCCTCAGTCTTCTGAGCAAAAATACAGCAGCAATTTCAGCCCTTTATCCCAGGTTAAGCATCACTCCTCACCAAGGATGATGGTCGTCTGGAGAGTAACAAGAGCAACTGCAGACCAAGAAACATGACCTAAAAAAGAGTGATCAAAGGAACCAGTGTGGTTTATTCTGTATTAGTAAGGGAAACAGTAGCAACTTCCAAACATCTACTGGCCTGCTGCAAAGGAGGGAAGGAACTTTTCTGCCTGTGCCCAATAAATGGAAAAAAGAAGAGCGATCCTGAAACTAAACTGAAGAAAAAGACAATTCTGTACGGATCATAAGAAAAAACCTAATATGAGGGCTGCTAAATGTCAAACAGATTGTCTGGGGAGCTTAGGAGTCTCTGTCATCAGAGGTTTTTAAGAACAAATACGACAAACATCTGTCAGGAAGGGGTTGGTTACCCTGCGGAGGGCAGGAGATGGACTGAATGACCTCTCAAGGTCTTCTCCAGCTCTGTACTGAGTATCGGCCTGATACGTAAATGACCATAATAGCCGGAAACCTGCCGTGCTGACACAGCCGGCCCGTGCTGGCTGGGACCCGTTGTAGCCATCGCCGTGTGCTGCTGACAATCTGCTGCTGCCAGAGGAAACCACGCATCCCGGGGAGGCTCCTGCCGAGGACAGGGACAGCGGTACCCAGGGCTGCTATCCCGGCACTTGCGTGAGCCATAGGGAAAAGGTGCTTGTTAAAAAACAAAAGTGTGTCAAAGGACAACACAGCCCAGACAGCACAGACTGCCTAGTGGGGTTGGCCACCCTGCTTCTGAAAGCAGGAGGGGCTGCTCGGAGCCCACACAGCACTGCACGCTGCTTTTGCTTTATTTATGAGAGGAAGCTGCAAGCAAAGCCACTGCTCAGTGGTAACCACAGGGCAGTTCTCAGAGCGTTTCTCTTCCCCTGCACAACTACTGTGATCTAGCACTTCTGTCTGAAAGCAACACACAACACCAACACCTGGGTATGCAAACATTTTGGCCGGCGAAAAATCTGACCAGCAGAAGCAAATCAATCCACTGGTACTGAGGCAGTACCCCTGCACTGCAAACACCTGTCACCCAAACTTCTGCAGGAGGCAGCTCTGGTGGGATTTAAACCACCTTAGCAGCACAGGAGAGCCTTCAGTGATGAATGTGGCAGAGGAGTCCAAGCAGCCACCTGTCAGACACCTGCAGCTGTCAGGAGAAAATGGCACATCCCAGGCACTCCTGCCCTGCTGCCAGGGAAGGGGCTGGATGGGCTCATGTCATCCTGCCCATCAGGGCCAAAAAACTTTCCCCCAGAGCTGCCCCAGCCCTGATGCCGGCCTTGCACCACGCACAAGCTGCACCTTGTGATGGTGCATGGTGTGCCACAGGATTGCAAATCCATCAAGTCACAGCTTACACTCAAAAAAAAGCTGCTTCTCACCTGTAGCAGGGAGAGATGCTTATATGGCAAATAGGATGAGAGAGTCAAGGGCTGGTTGGTCAGACTACACATCTTTAATGACCTCTAAAAGTGCAGGAACTGGAAGAGCTGAGTGATTACCACAGGCGTAGGAGGTTGCACACTCATGCACAGCACAGACACAATTCAAAAGCAACTGTCAGAATTGTCCTCCAGGCCAGGATAAGTCCAGTGCACTGCCTGAGTGAGAGACTGGGTGGAGAAAAGCAACTATTGTGTTGTCAGGAAAAACCAGCAGCAAGCATCTCTGCAACACCTGCCCAGGATTCCTCTGCAGCCTCAGCGGGACAGGGCCCTGCACCTCTGCTCTGCAGCCACCTACTCAGTGCAAAGCCAGCACCAATATTTGTGTGCTGAAGCTACAGCCCTCACACCTGTCCCACATCCACTGAAGTTACTGGACTCAGCATCAAGAGACGCATGCAGGAAAGGCAGAGCTGCTCAGATCTCCTCCTCATCAGTTTGCCCAAAGAACCCCCAGCATTTGAGAGCTCCCCCAGTTGATGGCACCACCACTCTTCCACGCAGATTTGACCCACCTGGCTCCCATCGCCCATGAAGGTTTTGGCCATAAACATGGGGGTGCAAAGAAGCACATCACCAAAGCCAAGCCAAGCGCACCCCGACCCGGACAAGAGCCCGCCCATCACCCCACAGCCCCCCGACCCTCCGTGGGTACCCCCGGCCGCAGTGCGCCTGGGGGACGAGCAGGGACCCCCGGCTGGGGCACCTCCCGCGCAGCTGGGCACGGGCAGTCGCCCCAGGGGTCCCACAGGTCACGGTCCCGTGGGGGCCAGGGGGTACGGCGGGGCCAGGAGCGCACAGAATCCCGCCGAGTCCGCACCCCTGGGGCTCCAGCAGGATCCTGCCCTTCGGAATCCCCCAGGTCCCGCGGGATGCTCACCGGGTCTGGATCCCAACGCACCCCCGGGGTCCAGCCGGGCCCGACTCGCGGAGTCCCCGCTACCCCTCCCCGGCGGCGGGGCGGCGGCCGGGCCCCCGCGGAGGCGGCCGAGCCCCCCTTACCTTTGTGCCCGCCGAAGGCGCCGTACCAGGAGAGCGAGAGCAGCGCGCACAGGCAGCCGAGCAGCAGCGTGAGCGCCGTGCCGCTGCGGAGCCTCATCGCCTCCTCGCCGGCGGGGGCGGCCG
>VXAZ01004433.1:5036435-5053183 GCA_013399875.1 Gymnorhina tibicen | reverse complement strand
TGGGAGTGGGAGTGGGAGTGGGAGTGGGAATGGGGGGGGGGGTGGGGGTGAGAGTGAGTGGGTGTCTGTGAGTGTGTCTGCACATGTCTGTGTTTGCACGTGTCTGAGTATGTGTGTGAATGTGTGTGTGTATCTGTGTGTCTGAGTGTGACTGGGTGAGAGTGTGTGTGAGATTGTCTGAGGTTAGGAGTGTCTGTGTGTGTATGAGTGTGTGTGTGTGCACCTGTGTGTGTGTGTCCGTGTCCATCTGTGTACGTGTGTGTATGTACATCTGCATGCACATATGCATGTGTGTGCAAGAGTGCTCGTTCGTGGGTTACATATATAAATGTTCATACCTGTAATCCTTTGCTTGTTCTTGTCGATGCACGCCTGCCTCCTCGTGCCCATCCATATGTCCCTACAAAGGTACAGATATCTCTGTGGGTGCCTGCGTGGGTCTGTACGTGTGTGCGTGTGTGCATGGCTGTGTCCATGTGTCTCTCTCTGTGTCCACATGTCTGTGTGTGTGTGAACATGCGCCCAGGTCCATCTGTCTGCAGTGTGTGGGGGTGTGCACGTACCTGTGGCTGTGCCAGGGTGATGCACAGCCCCGCACATGGACCCCCAGGAATGGCCCAGTCCCTGGAGTGTCACACGTGGGTGCCCCTGAACGGAGGTGTGTGCTCAGCCCCTGTGCACAGGGATGTCCCCATGGGGTGTGCACAGCCTGGGGGGTGCAGGATGAGGTTGGGGGCAGCAGCCCCAGGAGTCGTGCAGTGTATCCTCACTGCCATTCCCACAGAAGTGTTTCATCTTGGTTAAGGAAACAGCATCCAATGTTTATTCAGAGAAAATCGATGCCAGATGAAAATCACAAAGAGAAGCTACTGCCTGGAAGGACATTATCCCTCTTCCAAAGGACCTGACATTCAGGGGTTATGACCTCAAGCTGCTTGCCTGTGTGAAGGACAGAAGAAATCAGATTAAAAATTATTTTGGTTCTGTTTTCTTCTGTTAATGGGTCCAGCTTATTTCATTATAGACTGTAGAGTGAGGTCAGACTCCACAGGCATTTATTTGCCTCCATCATGTGAACTTGTTTCTGTGGGTGTGCATGAGGTCAGGCAGCTCAGGTGCCCTGTATGTGGGCACATAATTCCTGAACCAGAGAAAGTTGTCATCTTCCATTGCCCAGAGCTCTTTTAGCGAGTAAATATTTCTCAGACATGTAAATATTGCAGGACTGGCTTCCAGTGATCAAATCCTGTTGCTTGAAATGTTTGGATCAGTTAGGGTGGCAGTACAGCAAGGCGTGTGCCCGTGCCAGAGGCAGGAGTGGCGATGCAGGCACGCGGCAATGCTCGGATGCCGCCCTGGAGCCGTCCCAGGTGGCAGGCAGGGATGAGCTGGGAGCCAGCCGCCCTCCGTGGGCGCATCTCCTCCCAGCAACACTCCAGCAGACGTGGGAATCTTCCTGAAACGGGGAAATCTGGCAAATGGGTCCTCAGGCCTCCGCTCTGTTTCCTTCTGGAAAGGTGAGCGGCGAAGGGAGCCCAGCACCCAGGAGGGTGCAGGAGCTGCCTCCAGATGCTCCGGGTGCCTCGTTCAGGGCCATGCACGTTTATGAGGAAAAGCACAGGTCGCCCATTTCTGCAGGTGATGATGGTCTTGTCTAACTGCATCCTCAGAATCTTCTCCATGAAATAAACCACGTTTTTCAAATCTCGAAATGGCCTCTCCCGGTGGTTAGAAAATCCGGGAAGGAAATCGGCAGAGGGAGCCCTTTGGACGGCATCAAAAGTTTCTGCCTCCCTCCACTGACAGAAGCCAGAGAGGAGCTACAGGGCCCCGGTACAGACCACTGCTCACTGCTCACCGGGCACAACCCTGAGCAGGGAAATGCCCTGAGCAGGGAAATGCCCTGAGCAGAACTCTCTGGAATGCTGAAAAAACCCCGGGGGGCGGGGCCTGGATCTGTGCATCCTGACCTGGATTTTACAAAGGATCGCCCAAGGAACCGTCCCCATCAGAACACGAGCCAGCAGCAGGTCCCACGTCTCAGGGCAGTGGAGCCCTGCAGCACTTGTCCAGCTCCGTGGTGAGCTCCCACATTCCCAGGCTCAGCCCCGAGCCCAGCACACCCTCTGCCAGTGAAGTCTCCAGCACAGCAGCAACAGCACTTGCACATCACAGCAAAGACCAGGGGCTCTGTCCCACCCAGCCCACTTGAGTTCTTACATCGAACCCACGTGTCAAACCCAGGAGCCAACAGCAGGTCCACAGGAATTAATGGCAAAACCCCCCAAGAGGTGGCAGACAAGTAAGAGCTGCTGGTGGGGAAACGTTTTAGTCCATTAAATGTTGGCTGTTTATTTTCAGAGGTGCAAAATGCTCCCACCACTCAGGATATGTGGTGTGTCTGCAGTGGAAGAGAAGAGAGGAACATTAATAATTTCTCCAAGACAATTAATTAGGCTCTTTCCCAAGGATAAACTTTAATCTGATTTCTGCTGTTATACTTTGTCTTCATAAAAGTCTGGAGAAATTAATGAGCTTTATACCACCCTCTCATGATAAAAACCTTGGATTTTCTTGAAAAAAATGAGGGACTAATCCAAATTGCAGCACCTGCCATTTTTCTCTCAGACCTGCAAATGTCCCTTGTATTCTTGAAGTCCATCCCTCTTTTCCCAGTTTTGTCTTTTATTCTGTTTTTAAAGTTTTGAGCAAATTTTGAGAAGTTGTGAGCTTTGGTCCTTTTGCAGAGCAAAGATTAAAATGTGAGCTACAGAGACACAAAACTCCAGCAGCAAATAGAGAGAAAAGGTTTTTCTTAAGGTGATCTCATCATCTTTGAACAGTTGATGTTGGCAATGCTGAGTGTGCTGCAGAAATGAGGGCCCTCCATGGGAAGCACTCCCATAGCAACCCACAGGTCCTGAGGCCATTACAAAAATTAGAAGGAGAAAACATTTATTAGGTCTAGGTAGAAAATGTACTCCAGATTTATAGCTGATTTTATCTAGTGCTCTAAAGAGCTCAGCTCTGTAGTTTGGCCCATCTTCAGGCTTGGTCCTTCCCAGGCTGCTTTATGCAAAATAATTTCATTTTCTGTGTGTTTTATAGGCTGCTGTGTTCAAACATCACCAGGGCTTGTTTCACTGCAGTATAAATATTTCCAAATCTCCTTAGCCATGAGAGAGGAAGATGACAACAGAGTGCTTTACCTTCAATGTGTTGACATGTTGATGCTTTAATTCAGGGCAAAAGCTACAAGTCAGGTTCTCAAAGCAGCACTTGCCCCAAGCAATTTGCGTAGGTTGCACAAATCTCTTTCTCACCTTCAGGAACGTAAGATCCTTATGGAATTGCATGACACCCCTAGTGTGCTTGTACCTTGTGCCTGCTCTCCACCCGTTCTTCCTATCTGCTCCTCTGTCCCAGCGACAAAACTGTCCCAGAGCTTTCTGCCCTCAAAAGTTTCATGTCACGGCAATGAGAAACGCTGCTGAGCCTGTGTAAACACCTGATGTGGCACAGCTAAACTTCAGGAAAGCTCAGCCTCAAAAATGAGACAGCAAAAAACTCTCTGCTCGGCTTTCCGCTCTGCCTGTGCTAATGAGGAAGGAGGGTTCTGCTTCCGAGGCATGAACAGTGTTTTCACTGGGCTGGAGGAGGAGGGAAGCGGTCATGGGACCGGGCTGAGTCACCAGCGTCTGACCCGACATGTCTGGAGGATCCTGCACCTCTCCAGAAGCCTCTGGAAGGAGTGTGGGATCGCAGTGTGTGTTTGGGGCACTTGATGCAGCCCGGAGAGCTACACATGGTCCCTCCATCACCACTCACTGTCCTGCCAGAGCCGGGGGGGCACAGGGGCCAAACGCTCCCCTCCTCACCAGGAGTGCTGGGACAGTGATGGGAGCCTCAGTGATGGAGCAATGATTTGGAGCCTCATCAGCTTCTGCTGTGGTTTGCAAGCAAGGAAAAGATTGGACATCCCTCCACCTCCACCCCACCTTCTACCCCCCAGGGTTTTTTTACTGCAAACATGCAAAGTTTGGACATAAGGAGTATTTCTGGTGATTGTGCCCTCGGAACAAAAAAACTCACCAAATATTTTTAAACATTTCCCAGCAGAAGTGGGTGTAGAGAGAAAGCAGAGCACTGAAGGGATNCCTGTTCTTGATTATTTTGTATATCACCGGGGAGTGTTATCAGATGTTTCTCGATGTTCCATATCTCGGTTCCGATCTGCTCGTTGTCACCCGGCCAGGGAGGAGTTCTCACACATCTGAGTTCTGATTGCCCGTTAGCACTTGGCCTGGGAGGAGTTCTCGCCGATATGGATGCTGAGAACTCTTCTTTAGAGATGTATATGTTCAGGTGGTGCTGTATGATATCTCAGCGTAATTCAGATCCTTTCCCGCAGAAGTGATTTTCTTACTTTTGGACAGATGCCGTCCCTTTCGGATGTAAATGTCGTCCGGTGAGCACGGCATTGTGTTCAGCCCGGACTCATACTCCATTCGAATGCAAAAGCTGAGCGGGCAGAGACTACACCCTGTTCAGGGCGAGTCTGCAGTTTTAAGATGTAAATGTCCCTTTGGTGAAAAAATACATGATTCCCGGAATTGCATTCGGCTGAGCCCAAGAACACCCCCCCCCACCAGGATTCAAGACACAATTTAACAGTATGATATTTCATATCTGAGCATGAATTAACCGATTCATTTATAACAAGCCTTTCCTCTCTAACTTGAATTTTTAAACTCGAATAGCTTTTTTTCCTGTTCCCTTTACGGTGTCTTTGCTACACTGACCTGTGAAGCTGGTTGCTCAGCACCTGGGGCCAACAAGCCACTTTTTGGGGAGGGGTTGCTGTGCTGCTATGGGATTCCTAAGGAATCATAAGAAAATATCCACACAGCCACTGCTTCACACTGAGAATGCCAAAATCCAGATCCACTTGCAAACAGAGGGAGAAACTTCGCAGGTGGATCTGGGAATACAGCGCAGCTCCTCACATGGCTTCTCCAGGAGGCTGAGGAACCGGCCAGAGGCAGATTCCAGGGCTGGGGGGAATGGGGAGAGCGAGGTCTGAGCTGGAAAAGGGATTGCTGGGAGGAAATCCCCGACCTCGAGGAGGAGACTCACTGAGTCACCCCTGTCCCGTGATCGGTGAGGTAAGCCAACAACAGACCGGTGAAAGCCTGTTTTCCTTATGTTTTGTAAAAGGGCATGATGTCATACCCAGAAAGCTGAGCGTGACTCAGCATGTCCCACTAGGAGAACTGGATTAAAGGGGACACAGAGGAAAACTCAGATTTCTGATTTTAATTTAGTGCATTGCTTGATAATTATAAATGCAACAATTAATTAGCCTGGAGACAGAACTGACATGAAAAGACAGCAACTTGAGGACAACCCCCTGTGCCTCAAACACTGCTCAAACACAGGCAGGGATGGAGAAGGGAATAGGAATTGGTTCTGTCTGGGACAGAGGTAACTTGGAACCTAAGGAATGAATGTGCTGGAGCTGGGTCTCAAAATACGAGTCTCTGGCTTTATAGATGAGACCAAAAGCGGCCCTTGGGGTCCTCAGAAACAGGACATGAGATGAACATGCTGGAGGTGCTGCTTGGTGAGGCAGATCCAACACTGGAGGAGTGTCCTGTACTGCATGTCCAGCTTCTGCTGGTGCCACGTCAGATTCCATGGCGAAAAAACATAATCCAGCAATGTCATGGCATCAGCTTTCAGGCATACGGATACACACAGCAAACAGGCAAAAGGGAAGGTGAGTGCAATACGGCTTTGCTGCCTGCCCAAACCTTCCAATATTTCCTGCTGTAAAAGCTGCTGAATCATTTCCTACACAGCATCATCCATGCTTCCACCTGAATCTGCTGGTGTTTAAACTTTAACTCACTGCTTCATGGTGGAAATACTAGCCATGTCATACCTAGAAACTGAATTTTCTAGAAAACATTTTAACTTAAATGGAGCAAACTTTTCCTCTGTAAATACTGTTTTCCAGGAAAGGGTTGCAATTTCAACATCGCCACACATATGCCAAAAATGTCTCTACATGAAAGGCCAAGTGTTTTAACATATATACTTTAGGTCAAGAAATAAACTACCTTCCCAATGTGGAAATTAAAATTTATGCTTCTCTTGATTACAGAAGATGATAAATCATGACACAGTTTCTCCTAAGTTCTTAATATCTTAAACCAAGAAATACAGCCTCAAGAGTGAGAGTGGTCAGGCCCTTGGGTAAGAGGAAATTAACACCAACAAGGAACCTAATAATCATTGATCCATCATTATTTAATTATGCTTGGACAGCGCAGACAGTGTGTTCTGCCAGCTGAACCCTCCTGTGGCTGGATTAAGAGGCCTGTCAACTGTATCTGATCTGCAAAAAAATACTGCTGCCAACCAGCTTGGAAAGGCCACAGCACATCCTCTTGAATGTCAGTTGTGTTTACACCACTGTCTTTATTTTTAGCCCCCCCTTCCGAAACACGGGGTTCAGGGGAGAGTTATGTATTCCTGCCATGCTCGGCACGCAAACCCCTCCGGTTGGTGCTGCACGAGCAGGGCCGGCGCGTGGCTCCCCACCTCTGCTCCCTGGCCCAGTTGGCCCTGTTTGCCATGATGGAAGGGACAAGCAGGGCCGGGATGGCCAAGTGCCGTGTTAGCACCTGGCCCGGTGTATCGACACAAAAGCTGCCGAACGGTGCTGAACGGTGATGGGACCAGGACAGCCCAGAGCTGCCCCATGGTGCGATTGTTTCCCCACCGGCGTGTCTCAGAGGCCACCCAGAGGCACTCACTCCCCGCCGCCCAGGCCCCGCTGGTGCTTTGGTGACCACAACAACCCCGCGCCCCCAAACCCTCCTGGCACTGCCCCGGGGCGCAAACCCGGGCACAGGCGCTGCTCCCGGGGGCCGAGCAGGGCAGGGAGCGGACACGGGCATTTGCACGTATCCACAGGTTTTCCCGGCTGCAGGAAAAAGTGCCTTGAACACGTTCCCGTTCGCGCTGGATGGGACCCGGGACCGGGACCGGGACCGGCGGGAGCGGGGGCGGAGCCGGGGCCTCAGGGGCGGGCCCTGGGCCGGATGGAGGGAGCGCGCTCTGTGCGGGGCGCGGCCTGTGCTGTGGCGCTATAAAGGCGGCCGCCGCGGGAGCTGCTGTTGCCGCCGCTCGCTCCGCCTTGTGCCTCTGTTTCTCATCTCACGGCTGCAATTCCTGCTGCGCCACAGCCATGGCGGCGCTGACGGTGAAAGCCTACCTTCTGGGCAAGGAAGAGACGGCCCGCGAGATCCGCCGCTTCTCCCTGCCGCCGCCCGCCCGCTACCGGGTCATCTACGACCGCGTCGCCGAGCTCTTCCAGGGGCTGCTGCGGGCCGGGCCGCCGCCCGCCTTCCGCATGCACTACAAGGGTGAGCGGGGCAGGGGCTGCGCTGCGGGCCGAGCCCCGGGGGGGTGTCCCGGGAGTGGCAGGTCTCGGGGTGCGGGGCTCTGGGTACCCTGTTTACCCCCCGTGACACCCGACCGGGCCCCTCATCCTGCATTTTGCCCTTTCCAGATGAGGACGGGGACCTGATCGCTTTTTCCACCGACGAGGAGCTGGAGTTGGCGATGCCTTACGTGCAGGATGGCGTATTCCGTGTTTATATCAAAGGTACGGCCGCGCAGCTCCGGAGGGTACAGCGGGTCTCGGCTGAGCGCTTCCTGGCAGCGCTCCCAAAATGGGACAAGCCAGGCCTGGCTCTTCCCCGTGTCCTCAAGGGCCCGGTGGAAGCTGCGGCCTCTGCGGGGAGGTTAAATAAAGGGCAGTGTAATATGACAGAACATGAATCTTCCCTGATGAGGTGGGATAAACAGACCACAAGTTTCCTCCCAGCCCTGTCACTGGGCCAGTGCGAGGCTCTGTTGTCATTCTCATTCCCTGGATACACTAAACTAATCTTAAATATTCACAACAATGTGTTAGCCTTAGTTCCACTCTCCCAGTGCATAGTTGCTCGCTAGTCCTTGTGTTCAGGTAGATGCCCTCAAAGCTTTATCTGCACTCCATCTAATGAGCCACACCTGTTGTCCCCGTTCTCATGTTATGCTTCCTGGCATCCGCCTTCCTAACTCCTTCTCCAGAAACATTTTGTTCTTGCAGTACTTGGGAAGGTAGGATGAGAAGCCAGATGAGGTGGTGCATTACTAATCTAAAATAAGCGTGCCAAGAGATATTTAGGATAAGTCATGCTTGGTTTCAGGAGAAGATATCTTTGCAAAACCTCTTCACACGTGGTTTAAGGTCTCTTATGTGAGCCTGGCTTAGGTTTGGCAGCCAGTGTAAAAATAAACTGACCTAGAAAGTCAGCAGTGCTGTGATGGGCTGTTTGTGCTTCCTCTTCTGCCTGATTTCTAGCCTGTAAATAGCAACCTGTTCTTGATGCAAAGTTTCCTTTCCTTAACAGAGAAAAAGGAGTGCAAGCGGGAACACCGCTCACAGTGCAGCCAGGAGCCTCCCCGCAACATGGTGCACCCCAACGTCATCTGTGATGGCTGTGAGGGACCCGTGGTGGGGACCAGGTTCAAGTGCAGTGTCTGTCCAGACTATGACCTGTGTAGCACCTGTGAGGGGAAAGGAATCCACAAGGAGCATAACATGGTGATGTTCCAAAGCCCACTGCTTAATCCATTTGAGGTGAGCAAAATCTGTGGATGGGAACTGATGAATGGGAGATTCCTCAAATCCAAGTTAGGAGTTTTAGTTGCTCAGAACCCGACTGTGCGAACAGTGTTACATGAATGTTAACCTTTACAGTGGCTTCCCCGAGGACGCTGGCTCCGTAAAATGCGCCATGGTGTTCCACCCTTCCCGTGGATGCACTGCTGGGGATATCCCGGGCCTGCAGCTCCCTGCCAGAACTCTGAGCAAGCCGAAGCCACCGCTGCAGCCCCCAGTGCACCTGCTGCAGAAGGTAAGAGGGGATGCCCTGGTAGACAAGGTGGTGGTGGAGCCTCAGACTAGCTGAGGTTCTGCAGCACAGGGTAGAGTCTGGGTGGAAAAATAAACATAGGAACTAATCTAATTTGCTTGAAATAAGTGGCACCTTTCAGCACAAAGTATGGTTACTTTAAGGTGTGCTCGGGTCCATGCAATCAATGAGGAAGCAGATAAAGTATCTGGAACCGAACCAAACCAAACTGAGCTGTTAGGTCAAGCATGTCACTATTCTACTCCAGATCTGCCTTTCAGCATGGCTAATGAGCCATAACAATGCTAATGCTGGCTTTCTGTTACAGAGGGTAGCTCAGTTAGTTTTTCTCTGTAGTGCTTTGTTGTGTGATGTATGTGAGTGACAGGAATGAGCACTAAGCTCCTGTGGGGACACACCCTCTGCAGGTGCCCTTTCCCTCTGAGCTTGTGTGTGCTAACAGAAATTGTTTTTTTAGAAGCTTCTACTAACAGCCAGCCTCAGGACCCCAATGTCACCTTCCTAAAGAATGTTGGGGAGAGTGTTGCAGCTTTTCTGAGCCCCCTGGGTAAGTGACTTACAGTTTGTTACCAGTGCCTGAGACTGGCTTACAGGTCTGTTTAACAAGAGCAGCGGTCAAGCTGTTGGGACTGGTCTTGGAACTACCTCCTGCCTCCTAAGCCTCAAAGGCTTAATTTACACTTGGATACTAATAATGCCTAGGCTTAGAATGGCCACTCAGTACCTTGTCTTTGAGAGAAAGTGAGGAAATATTTCATTAACATGTCAGCACTGTAACACTAACTTCATGTCAGTGGTGACTCTGGATTTTGCCTGGTTTATGTGGACGTAAGTGTAACTTCTGCCTTGACCCTTCAAATATATGGATTGTCTGTGTAGAGGATGATGACAATATAGTGCTTAGCTACTGTTTATTAAAGAAGGCTTTGCTTTTTAATTCCTGCATGTTATATGGCAAACTGTAGGATGACAAACCTTAAGAGTGTAGAGCATTTAGGATCATTTAGGACTGTGCTTTGGAAAAATCTCTTAAGACTTTGTCCACCTCAAATGCATTTCTAGGTATTGAAGTTGATATCGATGTGGAACATGGAGGAGAGAGAAGCAAAGTGACTCCCACTTCTGCCAACCAAGAGAAGACCAATGCTGAGGCAGCCAGCAGTGCTCCAACCCAGAATGTTCAGACCAAAGCAGACTGGAATAACACAGACTCTGCTACACAAGTAAATGTCGTTGCAGAACAGATACAAGACATGGTGATAGATCCTGTGCCCACACAAATGGAAGATGGCAGCTTCCACTCCCAGGTACAGGAACTACAACAGAAAGTGAATATAATCACTTAGCATGCATGGTGGAAGTGACTATTAAAATGAGAGCAGATTAAGTGATACACAGCACCTTTACAGGTGGTGGGACTTCTTGTGGATGTAATTCTCTATATTAAAAGGCAGATAGGAGTGTGCATCCTGCCTGGAAAGCACTACAGCACCTGGACCTTTTTTCTTTCCATTTCAGGAACACAGTGAGTCCAGCAGTTCATCGGGGGGTGAGGAGGACTGGACCCACTTATCATCCAAGGAAGTGGATCCTTCCACAGGTGAACTGCAGTCTCTGCAAATGCCAGACACAGATGGTCCCAGCTCCCTGGATGTGCCTCGGGATCCTCCTCAGCCAGGACCTACAGGACTGCGAGAAGCTGCTCTCTACCCACACCTCCCCCCAGGTAGGAGAGTGTGTACAGGTTTCACAGCTGAGAGTAGCTTTGGCTTGGGAACTGCCAGCAAGCAGACTTGTTTTGGAGGTGGTAGAAACCAAGGTTGTGTAAGTTAGAGCTTAACCTGTCCCTGACTTTGGCCGGTTTGGCAGCTCTTGCACCCTGTTAGAGATGATCAGGTAGTGGTTCCTCTCTTGAATTTGGACTGCTAAGTCTTAACCAGACTGACCTTCAGCTAATGTGCCATTTGAGCAATGCAGACTAAATGCTGTCCTCAGTTGCGTCCTTGCTGTGTACTGCTCTAGAGAGCCTTTTAATGCAGGATGTGGACCAGTACATCCTGTGGCTTTAGGGCAGCACTTTTCTGGTGGGAGCAGTAACAGTATCCAAGGCCCCTTAACTGAGATCAGCAGCACTGAGTCCCACAGCAAGGCCAGCTGAGCCTGACTAAGCAGTTTCCTTAGCTCTGATTATGTATTGTTTATCTCAAACATCTGCACTTCTGGGAGACACAGAAGAGCATGTCTCCTCTTCTCAGAGTGCTATTAAGAGCCTTGCTTGGTTTGCCAATTACATGAAATAGCTGAACTCTATATTATTCTCTTCACAGAAGCAGACCCTCGCCTCATTGAGTCCCTGTCCCAGATGCTCTCCATGGGCTTCTCCGATGAGGGTGGATGGCTCACTCGGCTCCTGCAGACCAAGAACTGTGACATTGGGGCAGCACTAGATGCCATCCAGTATTCTAAGCAGCCACCTCACTTGTAGTAGTAACAAAAAGCACTTTTCCAGCTGAAAGCAGATAATGCAGCACAAGTTACTGTGGTTCATCTTTCTTCCTACTCTGGGTTTCTGTCTCATGTTCTTAAGTGCTTGTAGAATGGATGAAAAATAAATACTACTGCATGTGATGTGTCTGTGTGAGCATTTCAGTATCACAGCTGTGTTATTTACTGGACTAGGCTAAAAACACAAAGCAGCCCAGAACCGCCTTTTTGCACATACTTTGGTGTGCACTTAGGGCTACATTTAAGAAGACAAATCCAATCCTTTTGCTGGCTCTGGAATAAAGGGTTGCTATGGGAGATCTAAACAAAGATGTAGTCTAGGGTAAAAGCTGTAGTTTGTAAGGAGGAGTCAATCACAGAATTTAATTGTACTGGCCAGGAATCCTTAAAGCCCGAGCTTTCTCTCCCTAAGCTGACCTACTTCCATTCCTATTTCTAGCTGCTGAGGTTGCTAGACAACACTGTAACCTGAGAGCAACAGTCTCTTCCCCCTCCTTCCCTTCCCCCCAAACACAACCATCAAGCATGTAAACAATTTTAATAGTGCAGTTCTCTATGGCTTTCAGTGAAACCACCTTCAGTTCAGAACTGTGCCTCAGCAAACAACATAGCAAATGCATTAGAAAGGAGAAAGCCAGGTTAAAGATTCCTGAACTTCTCAGAGATCATCATCAAACTCCTCACCTGTGCAGAAGAGTTGCTCACGAGCAATGTTGCTCAGCTTTGGCCCAGGGTTAGAGTTAGTAAGGGCGTTTGCCCTCCCTGTGGTATCCAAGCAGCACCTTCCTGCAGTGGTCTCTGCAGCAGATCCCACCCTTAGCACCTGGCTGTGAGCCTCTCTGAGCACATCCTCAACTGAGCAACTGCTGCTGGGCGGTCTCGAGGCCAGATCCTCAGTGCTAGCAACATACTTCTTAAATTCAGAACCTATACCCCAAGGCAGGGTTCTTCCAGCCTGTCCTAAGCACCTCCAGGCCCCACCACCCACGGTGCTGTCCAGCCCCACACCTCCACTGCCCTCCTGCAGTGCTATGGTCACTGCAGCAGCATTTTCACTAGAGTTGTCCGATGATGAGAGAAATTTTCCCCACTTGGATGGTTTGGTACAAGCAGTTGGGGGCTGTGTATTCTCCTCAGGCACTACAGACTCACAGAGAGCAGGAACCACGCTGCCTCCAGAACCAGCATCTCCATCGTGTCCATCAGGCACTGCTACAAAGCATTTCTTGTGCTGTAAGAAGGGAGAGAACTTGGTTATAAATGCAGCACAGAAGCATTAAAGGTGGCATTGGCTTTGCCTGAATAAAACCTTTCAGAGAGAAACCCCCAACATATTTTTTTTCTCCCCAGTCATTCATTGGCTTGCTTGGAGAAGAGCAGAGAAAGACTCATAAAAATCCAAAATTATGATGATACAAAAGAGGTCAGGAGCATCTTCTATAGCTAATATACCTCAGTGGTTTTAACCTTTTTGGCTTGGTAGACAAGCTGAGAAACTCCACTTTCTTCTGCATCCTTTGGAACATCACTGGAGAGGAAGCGCTTCTGGTGTTTCCTGGCCAAGAAAACCATTCACAAAGAGGACAGATTAGATCCACTGTGATTCTTTTCACAGATCACCAGAGAGGTTCATAAAATGCATGGCTCTTTACCCCAAATACCAAATCCCTGCTCAGCTCAGGTCACACACTGCAACCTGCACTTAGCTCAGATCTCAAAGATGAGCTGCCTCCCACACCTCCTAATCAAGTGTCACCACTCAGGGGCAGGAATTACAAAACCAAGTTCTCTCTGTACCTTTGTTCTCCCACAGTGTTCTTTCTCTGGGAACAGAACTGTTGCCTTTCTAGAGCTGCCTCCTCCTCGTTGTCTTCCTGATCTTCACACTCCTGGTCCAGATATTTACTCCAGCGACTGCCTTCTGTCCTTCCCTCCTACAACACTGGAGAATTACTAAAACCAGCAAAACATGGGGGTTCTCATTTTTGGTATTCAGAATTTCTGATAATCAAAATATTTTGGTATTCATTTTTGGTATATTGGTTTCACATGTGCTGAATGCCTCAAATCATGAATCAGTTTAGGACACGTTCCTGTATCATGTTTCCAGGTTCAGTTCCCACTGAAACAGTTTCTGTGTACATCTCCCTGTCTCTGCAGGAGCCTCTGATTTGATACACCATTTCAGCTGCCCGAACCACACAAAGGGATCACTGGTTTCACTGGGATTCACCCAGGACACAATGGGTTTGTATTTATCTTGGCTTTGTAGGGATCTTACCTGCTGAACTGAACTGTCCTCCCTTTGTGCTGCTCTATTTTTGCTGTCATTTACAGAGTCTTCTGCACACCTGAAATAGAGGTTTAAACTACAATTTCTAGAACACACTCCTGCCTGTTGATTTATAGGCTTCAAATCACCCAGTCATAGCACAGGGGATTGAATAGAAAGCATGGACAGGAACGCTGGATAGGAGACGTATCAGAAAAAACAGGATCTATGGAAGAATTTATGCCAAATGAATGATTTGCAATATGCATTGCAGAAATACTTGATTAAATCTAGTTAGAGGGTAGCCCTCCTTGTTGCTATGCAAGTTTGATCTAAAGCCACTAATCATCAAATGATAAATTTTAATTGATCACAACTAGGGATATAACAGTGTTTGTTTGGTACAACAGCTTAAACTCACTAATTTTATCCCATGAAAGCAAGGAAAAAGGGAAGTTGTTTCACAATGTTTTAAATTTCACAATTCTTTGAGAATAAAAATAGCAACGCTTTTTGATAAAGTGAACAATGAGTTTTCTTCCCCAAGCTTAACCCTGAAGCACTGTGTAGTCACAACTAAGTTATGTAACTACCCTTGACTGATCTCTGAAAATAACTTTAAGTAAAAAGGAAGCTGGACCAGTTCAAGACCACTTCAAGATTAGACGATTTATAAACAGAGTCAGGAATGAAATAAACAGGAAGGTGCTACTCAGATTTTCCAGCCCAGCAGGAATTACAGCACAGTGTTTGCACTGAGCAAGTCTTTTATCAATAGCAGCACTGATTACTCAACAGATTCACAGTGTGAACCCCCTAAATGCCAACAGTTAGGCAGCAACTTCTTCAAATAGATGTTTTCTGAGGATGTAAACTGTAAAATGGACGTCTCCATGGTCAGCTCATCAAACAGTACGTAAGAAAGAACAAATTAAAAAAAAACTCAAAAAACAACATAACAAACCCAAACCCTATTGCATATGTATTAATGAGTAAAGGCCTTAACAACACATGCTATTTGATCACCTAAAGTTACCTGAAAGAAATCCCTGTCAAAAGAAACATGCTGGGACACTAAACCCAACAAAGACCTTGCTCCTGTGAGGTGAGGACAAAACTGGCACGGTCAAGGCTTCTGAACAGGCCAGAAAACCCTCCCATGACACGCTCAGGTTGGGCAACAGGCACCCAGTGTGTGAAGATGCACATCAGCTGCAGCACATCGAAAGCAACGAGCAGGTAAAGATTAAACACTGTACCAAGATGTCCAACCAAGAGCCTCCTCTGCTTCACCCTGCAGCAAGTTCAGCTTCTGGACGTGGTGCCTGCACTCCAGGCCGGAGCCCTGGCCGTAGACCTGCACGGAATGAATGAGGACAAGGCTGACGGAGCAGCCAGAGGGGCACAGCACGAGGTGAGGCGACACCCCAGGTGCACCGAGGTGCGAACCAGGGCCAGCACACGCGGCTGAGGGTGTGGGGCTGCCCTCACCTTCTGCACGGCCTGCCGCTGGCCGCACACGCTGCAGCTCCACCGCCCGCTGCGCTTGGCCTGGGGAGGGGACAGAGGGGTCGGTCAGAGCCCGGGACCCACTGCCCCAGTCCCGTCCCGTCCCGCCCCAGCCCCACCTGCTGCCCCTGGAAGCGGCGGCAGCGGCAGCACCTCAGGACCCAGAACCGCTGCGCCATTGCGGTCACGTGACCCCGCGGCAACCGCCAGCGCCCCCCGGCGGCGGCACCGGGACCGGGCAGCGACACCGGGCAGGGGCACCGGGACCGGGCAGCGACACCGTGCACCGGGACCAGGCATGGGCACCGGCACCGGGCAGGGGCACCGGCACCGGGCAGGGATATCGGCACCAGGCAGCGACACCGGGCAGGGACACCGTGCACCGGGACCAGGCATGGGCACCGGCACCGGGCAGCGACACCGTACACCGAGCAGGGACACCGTGCACCGGGACCAGGCATAGGCACCGGCACCGGGCAGCGACACCGGCACGGGGACGGGCTCTCCCCTCTCACAAAGCCAACACAGCGAGTCACCCGCCGGAGCTCCCTGCACGAGGGCAGGCGGCAGCACAGCTCTGCAGGGGCCGGCGGGCCGTGCGTTAACTTCCTGTCTGCGGCTGCATCGGCACCGGTCAGGTTTGCACCTACCGGGAGATGTGCTGGTCTGTGTTATATAAAAAGTACACAGAGTAGTAAGGCAAAGAGGGGGAAAGAGGGGAAAAAAGAATAGGGGAAAAAAAGGAAAAAGAAGGGGGAAAAAAGGGAGAAAAGAAAGGCGGGGGGAAAGGGGAAAGAAAAGAAAGGAAAAAATAGAAAAAAGTAAAGGAAAAAAGAAAAAGGAGAAAAGAGAAAAAAGATCAATAAGAAGAAAAGAAAAGAAGAAGAAAGAAGAAAAAATGAAAGAAAAAAGGAAGGAAAGAAAAGTCAGAGTACAGTCACACCAAGACCACTTGTTGGAAAATATATCAAGTTTTAAATTTTTTATATAACTTTAGTCAGGGGTTTTGTTCGCATTTTCCCCAGGGGAAAGGAATTTTAAGTTTCTTTTCAAAGGACTGTTTCATCAGTCAAGGCGTGATGAGCTTAACATCTCAACAGACTGAGAGTAGCACAGAAGATACACCAAAGATAACGACCATTAACGACCATCAGCTCCAAACATTACCCCTGGCACGGCCAGCGACACCTGGTCCGGAAAAGACTGGCAAGAGAACCAAGGAATGAGGACCACATTAGCATCGGAGGCGAAGAAATCTGTAACCAGTAAGAAACCAAATACTAAGAACTGTGTAACTTGGGACCAATGAGCATTGAACCAATGAATTTCCATAGGTTTTGACTGTGTAAGTATCTGAAAAATCTAGTAGAGCCACGTGTCACGGAATGATTTTCTCTGCACATCTGGGCTATGTGTGGCAGAAATGATTTCTGTTGCACATCCTGGCCAGAACAACATCCTGGCCAGAA